>RJWJ010004508.1:0-75161 GCA_004363605.1 Indri indri
CATAGCTATATTTTTCTACTGTTGACATCAGATGAAATTAAGAAATTCAAATATAGTAGGGTTGATTCGAACCCAGGCACTATGATGGCAGGACAGTCCATCTGATAAGGAGACAGCTGAGTGACTAATGGGTGGGTAGAAGACAGTGTGGAGATGCTGGACAAAGGGAGGATTCACATCCGGGTGGACAGGAGGTTTCATCGCGCTACTCAGAATACGTATGCAGCATAAAACTTATGAATTGTTTATTTCTGGAAATTTCTATTTAATATGTTTGGACTGTGGGTAACTGAAACCATGGAAAGCAAAACCTCAGAAAAGCGGGGGGTCGGGGGGAGGCTACTGTATCATTCTTCTCTTGATGAACTAAAATCACAGCTGTATGGTCCTAATGAGCATTCATTCATTCTCCTAGTGTTTCTTGAGCACCTACTAAGTCTCAGGCATGTGCTGAAATTCCTGTTCTCATGCAACTTACATTCTGCGGGGGAGACAGACAGTGAACAACATACACTCCAGTACATAATCCAAACTACAAATGATTGTGAATTCTATAAAGGAAATAAAGGAGATACCATAGGTGATGGGGAGGCAGTGTAATAAGTAAAGCAGGTGATGCAATAAATGATGTCATAAATGGTTTTATAATGATAGAAGATTGCAGGGACAATCCTGGCAAGCCACTTGGAAGAGGTGACATTTGAACTGAGACCTAAAGGATTAAAAGGAAGCCAGGAGAGCACTTCCAGGCAATGGGGAACAGCAAGTACAAAGTCCCTGAGAAAGCAGAGGGCTTGATGTGCTCTGGGGACTGTCCGAAGACCAGTGTGACTCCCATGGAGTAGAAGGAGGGGTGTGAGGAGAGAGTCTGGCAAGGAGGGCCAGGGCGTGCAGAGTTGCGCAGGATCTGGGGAGGGGCAACTGAAGCCCCCAGTGGAGTGGACCCTCGGGAATGACGTGGTCATCTCTGCACTTTCAAACGATCTTTCTGGCTGCTGTTAGGAGAATGGGTGGAGGGGAGAGAAGAGTGAGACTAGTCAAGATTCTAAGGGAGGATTATGAGAGTAGTCCAGGGAGGAGAGAGGTTAGGGGCTTGGAGCAGGTGGTGGGAAGGGGCACGCAGGAAATGGGAGGCCTACCAAAGGTGGAACCAATGGGGTTTGATTTGTTTATGGATTGGATGTGGGGTTAGAAGGAAGGGAGTCACGGAGCTGGATGCCAGGTATCTGAATATAGTGGTGCCATTCGGTGGAGTAGGAGAGGTGGTCAGGAGCCAGCCCTGCATGCTGGAAATGAAGACTTCCGTTTGGACCTGTCATACTGGGGGCATCCGAAAGGAGCTGTCCCATGTGCCTTGAAGATACGTGCCCGAGGAGCTCCGGAGCAGCCTGGGCTGAAATACAGATGTGAGAGGTGTTTGCATCCGGAGAGTAATGGAAGTGATGGGGAAAAGCCTCCTAGGAAGAGATACTGAGCTAGCAGAGAACAGGCTCCAGGAGTAAGTACGGAGGCACTCCAAAATTTGAGGTTGGTTGGAAAGGAGGAGCATGGGAAGAATCCCAGGAGGAAGGAAGCTGAGCGGGAAGGAGGCAAGTCCAGGACAGCCGGTGTTCCAGAAGCTAGAGAGGAGAGTGTATCAAGGAGTGGGGTGAGTAACTTGCTCTGTCCGAAGCCATGGAGAGGTTACACAATGTGAGAACAGGACAACATGCATTGGGATTATAACACGGACGCATTGGGATTATAACACGGGAGTCATGAGTGGCCTCGGGAAGAGCAGTCTCAGTGGGGCTCAGGGAAAGGAAGATAATCCTTCTAGGGCCGGAATGACAGTTTTCCTACACAAGGTTGTTCATGGACCCAGCTCCTTCATAACACGTGTTTTCACCATCTCTAGGGTCCCTTTCCTTGGCATCTGGGACAATCTGCCACTGTGTCCGCACTCCAAGCATCCGGATGGAGCAACCCTGTCCCTCTCAGGCTACGTCCCAGAGGTGGCTCTCATCACTTCCCTTCCGGTTGTATGAGCCAGAACTCGGCCATGTGGCTGTGCCGAGCTGCCAAGGCCACCAGGAAATACCATATTTTTTTTTTCTTAGTGTCTATGTGCTCAGCTGAAACTTGGGGTTTCTCTTACCACAGAAGAAGGGAGAGGCACTGTTGGAAGTTCGCCCCATCAAGGTCTAGCAGTCTCTGCTTCTGTCACAGTCGAATAACAGTGGAGTCCCCCAGTGGAGTGGGGAGAGATTGGCCTTCAGCAGAGGAAGGAGCAATGAATTCCTTCGTGTTAGCAGGAAGAAAGAGCAAATGGATGGTGATGCAGGAGGGTGCATGAATCTGGCGATCAGAGGACAAGAAAGCTCCCATCTGCCAGATCTATGTTCTCATTGGTATTTGAGGTGAGACCACCAGAGGGTAGGATGGAGTGCAGAGAGTTTTGAAAATAATAACAACTGCTTGTACTTGTGAAATGCTTACGTCATGCCAATCTCTGCTCTAAAATGTTCAAGTTTATTAATTCATTTATGCAACCTTTCGAAGAACAGATGAGGAAGCCGAAGCCCAGAGAGCTTGAGTTCTTTGATTAAGACCCCACAGCTGGCGAGTGGTAGAGCTGGGACTCGAACCTGAGTGGCTCAATCCCAGCACCTGAGTTTTCACCCTCCATGGCTACTGTCTCTAGCCTGGAAGCAGAGGTGTGGGGCTGTCCACTCCAAGAGTGGGAAATGCACAGACTGGGGCTGCTTGTCCCCACAGACTGCCCGGTGGAGTTTTGTGAGTATGAGTGTAAATGGGGACCGATAAGCTCCATCGTGCAGTTGCCCCTGGGGAAGTTCAGCTGCTGTGCACAGGTGCAGGGAAGGCGGTGGATTGGGGTGCTTCAGGTGCGCATGCCAAAGGGAGACACAGCTAGAGACTGGAGACTGTTCGACTTGCAGACATTCCCATGAGAGGCTACGGAATCCAGGCTGAGCCAGCGGGCAAGAGGCAACGACAAGAAGGGGTGACGGTGGAGAGAAAGCGGCAGGGTCAGGCCCAGGCCGAGGAATGTGGCGTTGAACTTGCCAGGTGCACTGGGGTGCTGGAAGTCGTGATCGCGACAGCGGTGCAGATTCTGGTAATAAAAGACCCAAGTCGGGGGCCTGAGTGTAGACCACTGGCGGAAGGCGCAGTGAGAACCTGGGACACCAGCAAATGGCTCCCGGTGGGCAAACCATGTACCACGTCCACCGTCAGCCACTAACTCAAGGAGACGGAGCTCATGGCTGGATCGGAGGGCTAGGAAGGAGCCCAGCTTCTTCACCTGTTTAGGGTGGCTCTCTGAGGGCGGGTTGACATCGGAGGTAGATTTGTTTCGGATCGGTAGAGCAACATATTTAGCAGCAGAATGTGCTTCAGTTCTGCCTTCCCTTTCCTCCCTCACCTAGAACACTTGAATCTTCTGTGGCTCCCACGTCCCCTTCGTAAACAAGAGAGCTGCTCTTCAAGAGTAACGCATTAGGCCTGACCACATTTCCTCCTTGTGTCATTGTGACCCCTGGTACATGATAGTCCCTGTCTGGACTTTAATGTTCTCCCCTATAAAATAAAGCAGTTGCATCAGAATAGTTATAGCTAATATTTATTGAGAATTACTGGGTGCCAGATGCTGTTCCAAGTGATTTACATATATTATATTACATTTAATTGTCCTGAAAGCTCCATCTGAGGTGGATATTATTATTCCCATTTTTTTTCCCAATGAGGTAACTGAGACACACGGAGAATAAGCAACACGCTGCATTCATTTCCTATCACTGCTGTGACAAACGTCTACAGACTTACACAGCACAAATTGGTTCCCTGTGATTAAAACGACACAAATTTATTCGCATAGTTCCGGAGTCCAGAAGTCCAAAATAAGTTTCACTGGACTGAAGTCAAGCTCTTGCAAGGGCTGGTTCCTTCTGGAGGCTCTAGAGGAGAGTCCATTTCCTCGTCTTTTCTGGCCTCTAGAGGCTGCCTGTACCCCTGGGCTGCGGCCCCTTCCTGTCTCCAAAGTGCATTGCTCCAATCTCTGCTTCCACCGTGCCGTCACCTTCTCTCTTTGACCCCTCTGCCTCCACTTATGAGGCCCCTGTGACTACGCTGGGCCTACCCACGTACTCCAAGATCTCCCCATCTCAATATTCTTCCCCTGATGCCACCTGCAAAATTCCTTTTGCCACGAAAGGCAACATATCCACAGGCTTAGGGATTGGGATGTGGATGTCTTCGAGGAGCACTGTTCTCTCTACCACACATGCCTGAGCTTCTGACCAGCGTGGACCTGGGCCTGGGCACCGCCATGCTGTACTGATCCAAGGGGGGCAAACACACGGCATGTGAGCCACCCCTCTTCCTCTCTTGCTCGTGGAGCGTCAGCAGTGGACTGCAGCCCTCTTGCCCTCAGAAGCCTTCCCAATGCTGTTTTCCAGGCGGCCTGTCAATTGTTCTGATTGTCTTGCACAACCAAGCCTGCGGGCCGGTTTAGCTTTGATCTCTAAGTTCCCATTTGGGTGGGACATATAAGACTTCTGTGGTTCTGGTGACCTTTTAGAGAGTGAGTTGTGGCAGGCCCGTGTGCCCTTCCTGGGATAGAATTCCCTTTTTGCCAGTTCAGGACTTTTGTTGTTGCTATTATAATAATTCAGTGACCGAGGGTCTAAGCATTAGCTCTTAAGAAGAGATGGTTAAGAGGAAAAGCAGGCTGCTTCTTCCGACTCCTAGCGGCCAGGTATCATGGCTCTCTCCGAGGTGCTAGTTGATAATTTCAGAGTCTGGGCAGGGGGAAGGGAGTTGGAGCACACAGGGGTGCAGCCCTCCTCCTGCCCCATCTGCCCGGGCTTCAAGAACACACTGTAATTGCTGAGCTCTGTATGGGGCAGGGAAAGAGAAAATCACATGTTCATCCAGAAGAGAAAGCAAACAGCCTTCAATGCCAGTCAAGGGAAACTCTTTTAAAGGGTTTTTGCAAGGCCTGAAGCCAAAGGAAGTCCCCATCAGAGCTGCCTGGAGTCCCATCCTCAGCTTCACCTTGGGTCTTCTCATTTCTGGGTATCGGAGTCCCCACCGGAGGTGCTGGATTCTCTCTCGGAGCCCAACCTCAGATCCCTCTGCTGCAGCTAGAGCCCTCACTAGCGTCCTTCCTCCCCAGCAGCGTGCATTGTAGTTTTGGGTGTGCGGTGGGGAGCGTTGGACCCTCAAATAGAAGCTGAAATGTTTATCCCCTGAGTACAGTGCACCCTCTAGGACCGTTAACCACACATTCCACAGGGCATCAAATTCCCCAGGTGGGTAAAAATCCCACCGAAACAAGGAGATGGTACATTGACCTTTATTTGTCTTTCTGATTTCCTGCTTCTTCTGGGCCCCCAGGCTTTGCCAGGGCCTAATGAGCTAGTCCAAATGATTGCGGCACTTTGGGTCAATATCTTCCTTAATTCACTCCTTTGTAGATGTGCTGGCCAGAGAGCTGTGGTGAAGGCTTTTCACTCGCTGGTCACACCGTGCATGAATGATTCTTTCTCCTCCTACAGGCGTCCTTTAGTCGACCTCATTAGTGTCCCCCCTCCGTCCTGCCTCCTCCAGCCAGAGGCAGCTTCCTGAAAACTCCCCATACTTGCTGCATTTTCCACGAAGGTTCCTGCAATCTAGATGTGTCTCTGTGGATCCCCAGAGCCAATGTCGTGCAGGGGAAGGATGGGAGTGCAGGTGCAGACCTTCAAGGACAGGTTTCCCACAAGGGGAAGCCATGAGCTCGAAGGTTCTCTCTCTTTGCTTGATTTTGGCTTGAGGGACCTAGAGTTTAATTTTAGGCCTGTGGTTGGGGTTTTCTGAAAGAATTCAAATTTTTGTCGGGCTCAGTTTCCTGACAGCAAAATTTAAGGGGTTGTAGAAAATGAAATAGACCACAGAGTGTTATGCTGGGTGGAACTTCCAAAGTATAAAGTTCTTATTTTACAGATGAGGAATTTTCCCAAGGTCCAGCAGCCGGGAAGTGGCAGACCTGTGGCTGGAATCCAGGTCCCAGGGTATCCATATATTTCCTCAGCCTACTTTTCCACGTGGTCACCAAGGCACCTGCCTCTGTGCGTTTCCTTGCCAGGCCTATGCTTTTGAAAGGCAAAAGAGATGGAGAGAAGCAGATGTTGAGAAAATAGCCTGAGGGCTTTGGTGGCCTCTGGCACATCTGGACTGGTCCATACCCTCTTTTGCTTCCAATGTTAACAGTTGCGCTCAGGTCCTAGCAAGAAGATGGTGTGTGATCCAGCCATCTCGTACATGGAGCCAGGGAGGCAGCCCCAAGGGTCACAGCTCTGAGCAGCAGCTGTGCTGGAGGTTGCCATGGAAACGGCATGAGGGTGGGGGAGGAAGCAGAGAGTAATTCAGGTGGGGTGGAGGGAGACGTTTGAAATTAGAGGTGTCTTGATGAAATGAACTTCCTGCAGGTTCTGCTGCGGTTTAGTTGATGGCGGGTGTTGTAGCATCTTCATGGGTGTGGGGGCCTCCTGGGGAAGGAAGCTGTCTGACCAAGGAAGGTGATGACCTCCCCATCCTAGTACAGTGCTGTGATCTGCTTACCTGCTTGTGCAATTGCGCGTGTGTGTGCTTGTCAGTGGGTGTGTAGGGATTAGTGTGAGGTTGTGTGTGAGATTCAGTGATTGTGTGGTTGTGTGTCTGAGTGTGTGTGATTTTATGTGCAGTTGTATGGCTGCGTGTGTGGTTGTGTGTATGTGAGTGTGATCTCATCTTACCCCACCACAAGGTAGTCAGAAAACTCCCTCTGTGGGAGAACCACACAGGGACAGGCCCACACCCAGAGGCTGATCCTGGGTGTGTCGTCTCCAGCCCACGGGGGACGAGGGGCAGGCAGGGTCTGGTGCTCGCAGGGGCCCAGTCCCAGTTGGCCATGCGTTCCCTGCAGCACGGAGAGGTGGACTTGAAGCTGGTCTTGGGGGCACGTCCTCAGCAGAGTGTGCTGGTCTGAGCTGGCCCTCAAGCAAGACTCAGGGATAAAAGCAGGGAGAGGACAAGTTGAGTTGTTCCCTCCAGTGGTGTTTCCTGGAGAATGAGGTGGGCACAGGAAGTAGAGGGCAGGTGCCCCAGAGGAAGCCATGTGAATAAGCAAGCATTTATAAAGCACTTATTAGCGCGCTGTCAGCATTCAGTAAAATTAGCTATTCTATGGATCTTTGTGCAACCCTATTGACTGTATGCGTATTCGTAGTCATAGTCAACAGGTAAGGGAAGTAAAATTCAGTGAATTTAAATAAATTTCCAAGATCGTTAAGCAACACACAGGAAGAAGAGGAGCAAAGCTAACGGAAACAGAATGTGCAACTTACGCTGGAGAGCCCTCGCAGTGGGGGCAGCGGAGCCTGAGGCCAGGTCGAGCCGTCCAGGACCGCAGCCGTGGTGGGGTTCTGCTGGGCGGGAGTTAGGGAGACCTGTTGCCTTGAACATAGAGGAGTTCCGATTGAGACCCAGGTTCTGCTGTCCGGCAGGAACTCCCTGTCCACCCATGGCCATTATACTCTGACCGCTAAATCCAACCTCTGGGTCCTGCTTCTCGTCCCGTGACTGCACCTGAGTGGCGTGGTGAGCATGCCCTCTTGGAGGCTGAGAACTTCACTGCTTGCTTCCTTCTTGGACACAATCATGACTGTGGTTGTCTTAAGCATAGAACAGTCACAGGCTTTTGCAGGCCTGGTCCATTCTTTCTTTCGCAGTAAATTCCCACAACTTAGAAGGCTTCTGGTCTGCTTGCCTCCTGTCCGTTCGGTGTTCCAGTAACCACACTTGGTACTCTTTCCCAGACGTAGTTCTTAAGTCTGCTTTATCCTTTGCGTCTTTGGACCGATACCTATCTCTTTCATTTCAGTGGCGGCTGTCCCAAGGCCATCCAAACCCAACCTTGGGGGTTGGTGGGAGGGGAATGCAACATCCTAAAGTTGATCTTCACCAAAGGATGGCTGCTTTGGTTCGACTGAGAGGTCTTAGCAGGCCTTTGAAAGAAAACTTTGAAGAAAACAATCTATCTCCTGAGGTACAGGATATGGAAGCCGATGGTGTTTCCAGCCCTATACCCCCCAGCCCCATTGGAAAAATGTCATTCCTTCTATATCTGTTTGCAAAATAGCCTTTAAGACAGTGCTGTATATTTAATACCCTGATTTCTGTACTGGTTAGAGTCTAAGTGGCTCTAATCAAACGATCGCAAGATGCAGGCTCCAACGAGATAACTGTTGCTTAACACAGCTGTCTAAGCTTCAGGTTGGCAAGGAACTCTATTCCCCATGATAGTCTGGGGACCCAGGCTCCTTCCATATTTTTTCTCTGCCTTCATTAAGTCATTGTCCTCATCTGCAAGGCTAAACCTGGGCTATAGCATCAGATCTCCAGTTTATGGGAAGAGGAGAATAAGAGGGAGGAGGCAGGCCCATCATTTTTCAGGCTTCAGCCCAGACGTGGCTCATGGTACTGTTGTTCACCTTCCTTAGGTGAGATCATAGGCATGTGGTCACCCCTGACAGCGGGAGAGGCTGGGGGAAGGAGTGTGTCTGGTGCGCCGTGTGTCAGGCTGCAGTTCTGCTACCATGGAAGATGGGGAGATTGGGTTGGGATGGACGGCAAGCAGGCTCCAGCATGCAAGCTATTCACATCAAGTCCGTGACGTTTACCTTGATCTAAGGAGGTAAACGAATATTCAGATTCATAGTGTAACTTCACACAGTAGCACATGCTATAGAGAAAACTAATGTGAGTATGAGGATATTGAATAACCAAAATTGTTACTTAGGCAGTGTTAAAGGACCCTTAGAAATGCCAGGCCAACTCCATATATTACAGATGAGAATGTTTAAGGTAAAAAGTAAGTAGAAAATGTTTACTATCAACAAACAAATGAAAGAAGTGTCTTGGGAAAAGGGCAATTTCTTCCGGTGCCTTCAAATAATACAGTGGGGTTTGGTGCCCGAGCCGTGGCTGGGAGCTAGATGCCCAGGTCACATAAAGTTTGGGAAGGGCTGGAGGGCCCTTCAAAATCCTAGTCCAACCTCTGATTTTACATATGGGAAACCTAAAGTCCAGAGGGAGGAACCATTTGCCCTGAATTTGACCCAGTGTTTGGCTTTTTCACAAGTCCTGTTCAGAGATGCCAGGTGGAGTAGGTACAGCTAAGACACAGGTCTGCTGGAATTCCATGAGTGTAATCCCAGCTCCCTGCACACACGGTCACCTGCTCTGTGCAGCCCTTCCCCTCAACCTCATGCATGCATAGGAATGCCGCAAATTGCCATTTCCTGGAAATGGCAGGAGCATGGTTTTCTCCTTTCTGCAAGCGAGGGGACTATGGGAGCTTTCTCTTTCCTCCTCTACCTAAGGGCAAATATCTCAGGCTTCTCAGTCTAATTTCCAGAGTGCTTCATTAAATAACTCACTAAACACCCCAGATACTGCACTCAGCTATGTTCACTAAGCCCCCTCATTTCACAAGCTGATCCAAAAAGCAATCAAGTCCAGCATGATTTGTTATTTAATAAAGAAACTCTGTGATCTCACGGCTGATCTTTGCCCAGGGCTCAGGCTGCAGCTAATACTCAAGTTCTGTTTGGTAAGTATCCCCAGGGGAATCTCTCTGCACCTGGTGGCAGCGTTGCAGGCAATGGCTGTAAGAAAATGCTTTGTTGTGTAAAGGGGAGAACATGCAACCTTTCAGAGTAGGATTGGAAGGCACAGTGACAAATGAGTTCAGCACACATGTAGGCTATCAGCTTCATACTTTCACCTGATACTAAACTTCCAAAGATTGGTCACTGCTGGTGGAACTCGAATCATCCATATGGACATATAGTCATGAGGCAACTGTTCGATGGCATAGATTATAGAGAACTGGCCTTCATCCTTTAGGGAGAATAAGATGCTAGTCGGGTCTAACTGCAACTTGGTTTCTGTAATAACCTGAGTCGATTAATTTGACTGTTTCTCATGCTGACCCTGTACTTACTCTGTGGGAGACCCAGCGTATCAATGGCTGATCCATTCTTTCTTCTTTTGGAGGCAGTAAGACACCTGAATATTGGGGTGGGGTCATACCCTGGTTTCCCTTTTTTTTTCCTTTTGACTCTCACTCTCTGATGCCTTGATGTTTTAACTTCCGATGTCAGATTTTTAGCCTCTTGTGAGTGATAACTGAATTCTGTTCAGTGACCACACTCTAAGGCATCATCGATTATTTACAGAGTGGTTTGTCAATAACTTTAGCTCTTTATTGAATCAAGCATTCGCTCTGCCCTGGCTTTGTGTGACGACTTCTTTAATTCACTTTAGAGACCATGCCTGTTTCTCTTCTAAGGTTCTTCCTAGGCAGAGAGATTCCTATGGTTTATCTTGGTTTTGGGTTTTCTTTCTCTATTTCCAAATCTGGAATAGAAGTGTCAGGAAAAGAGATTTATTTGTTCATTTGCTCAGACATGCTAAGGCATTTTCCTCCTCTGCGTGGCCAACGATGGGCTCCAGAGTCAGTAGGGCCACCATCGTTCAGGCTTCATTCCACAAGAGGATCACTATGCTCTTATTCACCTTCCTTAGGTGAGATCACAGGCACGTGGTCACACCTGACAGCAAGGAAGGCTGAGCAACGTGGTGTCTGGCCACTCACATATCAGGCTGCAATTCTCCTACCATGGAAGTCGGGGGAATGGACTAGGACGGACAGTGAGCAGTCTCCATCACACATGCTATTTCGTCAAGTCTGTGCCCACACGAAGTTTACCTTGACTTGACGAGGTAAACCAATATTCAAATTCATAGTAAAACTTCACATAATGACACAGTGTGCCAGGCACGGTTTTAGGGCTGAGGCTATAAGAGTAAGCAAAATGAAGTCTGTGCACACGTCATGACACTGCTGTCAACTCAGGGAGATGGACAATCTGCAGATAACTCAGTGCACCCTGTGACATCACATGATGCCAAACTGTATGAAGGAAAATAATGCAGGCGTGAGGGTATAGGAGGCTCAAAATCACTACTTAGGTAGGGTGGTCAAGAGCAGAAAGGTGGAGAATGCAAAGCCCTGAGATCAGTCTGCACTTGGGTTCCTCCTTGAGGAGTATCACAGGGTCCTGAAGGCTGGAACAGAAGGAGCGTGGGGAAAGGGAGGAAATGAGGTTGCTAGAGCCCATCACAAAGGACCTTGTGCGTTCGAGGAAAGCTCTGGAATTTATTCTCAGTGAGATAGGAAGCTCTTGGAGGGTCAGGAGCAAGGGAAAGACATGTTCATATTTATGCTTTAAAAGGTTCACCTCTGGCTGCTGTGTGGAAGGCAAACTAATAAGTATTTTCTTTGAAACCTTTACCTTTAGGCGTGTAAGGTTTTTGTTGTTAGCATGTGATCTGTCAAGTTCTGGAGGTACGGCTGTGGTAGTAAAAAGCATTGCACAATGTTGTACTACACATCTGTTTTAACATTAGTCCAATCAGTTGGGATGCTTACCTCTTTTTCTCTATTTTGAGGATCATTTAAATAGCATAAATAGGAGGCATTCCTTGAAATTCCTTTTTTTTTTTTTTGGACAAATTTGGAAAATTCTTTCATAATCAATAGCTTATTTGATTTTTTTACTTTTTAAAATTGTACCTTTTAAAAATAGCACATTCATTTATTGGCATTTTATGTATATCACTACTCTGATGAATTTTAATCTCTGAATTGTTATATCTTCTTTCTCATTGATGGAGATGGATGGATAGATAGATATGTTTTCTTTTGTTGATGAAGTGTGCCAAAAGTTACACAGTTCTATTGATTTTTTTCCCTAGACCTAGGTTTAGAAGTTACTACTTATACTTTTCAACATTTTCTAAATTCATTAATTGCTGCTTTTATCCATTAATCCTTTTTTTCTTCATTTCCCTGAGTGTTGTAATATATTGAATTGAGAGTTCAGTTAATTTCTCATCATGCTTTTTACTTAATGATGAAATTATATAAAGCTATGAATTTTCTTCTTATTCAGCTTTTGTCACATTTCATGTATGTATTCTTCTCATTGTCATGATTTTTAATTAGTTTGTAATTACAATTTTATTACCTCTGTAATTCGAAAGTTATTTAAGATTATATTTTCCTGAAGATACTGCCTGTAGTTGTTTTGAAAAATGCGCATCATTTATAAATGGATGAATTAAAAAACATACCCACCCTATCACCTCCCTTTTCCCTTCTGTATCAGTCCTCAGGGGTCACTACCTTCAGCAGGTTGGCAAGCACCCTAGAGAACCTTGTCCAAATACATATGAAGCAATATGAACATAGTTTTATTAAAATAAGGTAATATAGATACCTTCCCAATTGCTTCATTTATTCAACAGTGTGCTGTGGTAGCATCTATAGTTCTATCTTATTCTTTTTAGATTGATATTTTATAATATGGAATATATTCATTAAATCATTCTACTAATGATCTTTTCTAGGTATCTGTATTGTCTTTTTTAATGTATATTTTCATTGTGTACTTGTGCAATAATTTGGGCAGAACCCTAGATCAAAATTATGCCCATTTTTTCTTTTTTTAGGTAAAGGCATTAGTATGCCTATAAATTCCCTGTCAAACAAACAAACAAACAAACAAAAACAACCATTTGATTTGTAGCACCTGCCAATTTCCATGGTGTAAATATTGCCACCATGGGTGATTTCGAGCTAACAGTTGTTCTCAAAAGTCTTTTAAATGTTTAACTGCAGACTCTCGTGTGCTGGTATAAATCAATTCAAACTGATTCTACTGATTCTAGCACACTGCTCCAAAAAGCCAAATTGCCTCCAAAATTATTGGATTAATAGATACTCCTGGAGTGTCTGGTAGTGCACTTCTCCCTGTAACTCCTATAACCCTGAATATTAAGAATCTTCAATTTTTTTCAATCTGAAGACTAAAAAATTGTATTTTACTGTTATTTAGTTTGCCTTTCTTTTCATGTGCTTAATATCATTTATATTTCTTCCATGAATAACTTATTCATATTATTTGCTCCCCACACACACACACCTTTTTTTTTTTCATTGAACAGCATTTTAATGGATTTCCTTCTAACATACTAGGTATTACAAAAGCAAGCAAGACAGATCCTTTTCTCTTCGTTGTTAAAGGGAAATTCTAGGGAGGATGTTAACCAGAAATAAGTAATCAGACAAAATTATTGCAAGCTGGCAACAAAATATGAAGGTAGCAAAACAATAGCTAAACCAGAAGATAAAAGGGGCACAATGTCATTATCTCACTAAAAAATAGAACATTACTTCCTCAACACATTAAAATTATTTCAAATTATTTTAATTTTAACACTTTGAAGTCCTTGTTTCATTGTTTTCTGACACCTAATTTTTCAGGTGAGAAGTATAATACTGATCACTCTTTGTCAAATAACTTTGCTTTTGCTTTTTGGAAACTGGCCATATTTGGTTTTTCTATTTGGGTTTCACATATTTCATTTCTCTCCTTACTTTCAGAGCTCCGACCACACTGGCCCTCTTTGGATTTCATACCATACCATGCCATGCCACAGGGCCTTTTCACAAGCTGTTTCGTCTTCTTAGAATGCTGTTCTCACGTGCACCATCCCACCACACCCTACCTCGACCTTTAGATGTGAGCCTAACCATCACCTCCCTGGCTTCCACTGTTAGAACACCATCTGCTTCTTCCTCATCCCTCTTGTCAGAGCTGTAATTGTGCATTGTGTGTGTGTGTGTGTTTGGATATTAATACCTGTTTTTCCTACCACACAGTAAGCCCCCTGCAGGCAGGGACTGTGTCGCGCGTGTTCCCTACTGTACACGCACTACCTACCGTCATGCTCTGCAGCAAGACACACTCAGTTAATAGCTATTGAACGTTTGTACGCATGAATGAAGAACATCTTCCTAAGATATTCAGCGTTTATGTTATGTAAATACTTTACTTTTGGATTTTTTTTCATTTCATCCTTTTCTTTCTCTGCTTCTGGAACTCTCATTAGATGGGCATTAGCTTTTGCTCAAACCATCTGCAATGGCTTTTAACTTTTCTCCCATAATTCTAATCTGTTACACTTTTGCCTAGAGTTTCATAATTTGTGCTTCAGCCTTGTCTATTCTGGTATTCAGCTCTTCATTAATTTTTGTTTTTATTGTTTCATGTTTGAAGAACTTTATTTCTTTTTAATGAGAGTATGTTCTTGTGTGGGTATAATATTCTCCCAGATGTCTCTGAGGGAACTAATTTACTTATTTTAAAGTTGTTTTCTGTTTCTTGAGTGCACTCTATCTTTAGGGGTTCTTTAGTTGGTCCAGTCTAGTACTTCTTTTTCATGCTGCTGTTTACCCTCGGGAGTTGTAAATTATAGATTGCCTTCTTACTTTTAAAATTAATGCTCTAACTATCTAAATAAGTCATGTCTGACTTACCCTATTTTACAAATTGAAGGAAAATGATGATACAATAGCATTATGATTATTCTATTCTATTCTCCGTGTTTGAGGATATAAGCATTATGCAAAATGCATCATCAAGTCATTAAAGTGTTTAGCTAATGTTAATTGAGCGTATACTACATTGCTAATCATTGGAGACAGGAATATGAGTAAAGTTTCTGTTCTTTCCCTTATCAGTTCAGTTAAGTAAGCCAGGAAGTACACGTAAACAGTTTAGGATACTGCAATGTTGAAACAATCTTGGTAATAGATTGCCTAAAGAGAAAATTAGAAGACAAGAATTTAGGAAGGTCCAGAATACTTGAAAAGGAAAATGAGTGATTATTTTTCCTCTTTGTGTCCCTAGTGTCCTGGAATATAGTAAATACTCACTTCATTTTTAATACATGAAATGACATTCAGGGAATGAGAGAATTAATGTAAGACTGGAGCAGAAGTCTTCTATTTCTTAAGTAAATATTTTCAATTATTTATCTGATGTAGTGGAGAAAACTATTCCAAACATTAGTTTCATCTTGACTCTCTTTAGGGTGCATTGTAGAATACTTGATGCTTAACAATTAAGTGGCAAATAAGCTGTTTCAGGGAAATTGAGAAGCAATGGGTGTTAATTCCCCAGTCTGTAATTCCCCAGCGTTTGTGTGTGAGGGCAGGTGGTGTGAGACAGAGAGAAGACACACAGGAGAAGGAGGCAGCAATGGGAGCAAAACCAAGGCAAGGGAAGGGGAACTCCGTGAACAAGTGCTCATCTTCAGAGCCCATCCTGTTCTGTCGTGCGATGTAACAATGCCTTTCAGGAGCACATTGTATTAATGTGAGATACCTTGGTCTCTAGGGAACCAACATTTTGTGAAAATGTATCATCTGAGAGTAACGCAAGGTGAGAAGTGTGATACCAGACTGATCATATATAGATGCAGATTCAAGAAAATTCTCTTTCGTGTCTATATGATGCTTTATCAGTTTGGATTTTTTTTTTAAAGCAAAAGGCAAAATGCTTACCTAATATTGCATAAACAAATTGAGATATTTTTCTCACAAAATGAGAGGTGTGGTGTATTTATTAAGCAGCTCAATAATGTACTAGCCAACATCTCTGTCATTTTTTGGCATTTCTCCTCATGTCCCGGGATGTCTGCTGTAGTGCCATGTATCACATTTATATTCAAGGTAGGGATAATGGAGATAAAGGATGATTTTAGCTATTAGGCATGTGTCTTCTATTTATCAGGAAAGCTAATGCAATCCCAGTAAATTTCTGTTCACGTCTGTATCCCAGAACTAGGTAATATGGCCATACCTAGTTTCAAGGGAGGCCAGGAAAGTAAATAGTTAGCATTCCATCTTCTTTAGAAAAGACAGGCAGACAAGAAAGGGAATGAGAATGAGATCTGGATTGGCAACCGATTATATTAGTGAGGGGTTTGAGATTTTGCATGGGCGTTTTTTGCATCCTTTAGTTTGCAGCCTGTCTTTGACTTTATATTTTAAAAGCATCCATTACAAAGAGCATATAAATAGGTGTTTTTGTGGCTTGTCTAACCGTCCCTGCCTTTTAATTGCAGTGTTTACTCAATTTATATTTAATGTAACTATTTATGTAACTGAGTTTAAATCTACTGTCTTGTTATTTGTTTTGGATCTGGCCCCTTTGTTTTTGTTCCTTTGTTTATCCTTTTTAGGCTAATCAAGTTTTTGCTGTTGCTGTTGCTGTTTTGTTCTTTCTGTGGATTCCATTTCTTCTAGAGGCTCTGTGTGTGAACCTCTTTAAACAACTCTTGGAGGTTGCTCTAGGGATTATACATGGCCATGAATTAATGTTATATCCTTCATGTATTAACACAGTGCAAGGTCTTTACAGCAGTATTTTCCCATTTATATCCCTTCTGTCCTTTGTCTATTGGTGACACGGATTTTACTCTTACGTGTATTCTAAGCCCCAGGCTATGTTGTTTTGCTTTTGCTTCAGTCAATTAAACAATTTTTTTTAAAAAAAGAAAAATAGTCTTTTGTATTTATCTACGTATTTACCATTTCCAGAACTTGTGTTTCCTACCTAGAGACCCAAATTTCCCCTTGACACTATTTCTACCATTTAGTAGAAAGAAATTTCTTTACCATTTCTTATAGAGTGGATTTGCCAGTGATAAATTCTCTTAGCTTGTATTTATCTGAAGAACGCCTCTTTTGCCTTAATTTGTAAAGGTTATCTATGTCTTAATTATCTTTGAGTTTTTATTATCTTTCTCTTAAAATAAACTTAATTTAGAATAGTTTTAGATGTACAGGAAAGTTACAGACACAGTTCAGTCATGCATAGGACATGCTCAGGACTGAAGATACAGGCACACAATTCCTTTTTAGTTACACTAGAATTGAAAACCTAACTTCGTTAATTAATTTGCAATAAATCATTCTTTTCTTAGGGATACTAGCCAGTGTATTTTATCCATGTGGGGGAATTCACTGTATTTGTAAGTGGATTGATCCAAGTGTAAAATGCCAGGTTTCTATTTAAATATATTTATCAGATATCTTGCCTAAGGTTTTTCATGCTTTCGGAAAAAATATGGATTTACATCCATTCTTTAAAGGATAAATTGGCTAGGGAGGGGGAGGTAGGAGTAGGATGATTATTGTAGAAAACAATTTTGACGTTTTTTTTTTTCTCAAGATTTTGGGGATTCCAAAAGTTTGAAGATTTAAGGGAGAAAGAGGCTAGGAGAAGAGAGGACTGATTCACTGACATTATTGTGCTTGAAAAAATATTTTCAGGTCAGGTTAACCAGTCTTCCCCACCCTATGCCCACAGGACTAAATGTTCACAAGTCCTTCATCAAGAAAGTTCACAAAGGAACTTGGAATTCCATTCTGTTCCTTAGTCTGTCACTGAGAATAGGTGAGTTCTTTAAAACACACACCTTTCTAATTTTATCTAAACTTCATTAGCTTCTCTTAAAATAATTCCCAAACCAAAGAATAATAGAAAGCTGGCTCTCATTGCATCCAACTACCTTTATGTTACTAATGAGGAACCTGAGACAGAGAGGAAGGATCGCTCAAGGTCATGGTACTCATAACAGTGCGTTCAAGGTCATGGTACTCATAACAGTGCATAATGATACATAACGCTTAGTGGCCACGCTGGGACTTGAACCTGCAAGCTGTTTTCCCAGTCCAGGGTGTCCTGGGATGCAGCACACCAATCATTCCTTTTTTGTGGATCCTGACCCTTTCTTTTTCTCATGCTGTAGGTGCCCCAGCATCGATTTAGTCCCCTAATCCACAGCTTCCACTTTACCTGGGCTTTGTTTCCTTTTTTAAATACCTTTATTGAGATTGCATACCATACGATGCACCTATTTTTCATTTATGTTTTACTGCAGCCTGGATCCCAGACCCCAAAATGTCAAATAGACCTATTCCAGATCAGATGATTGAGGGGGCCCTCAACACTTCAGGGTGTGTGGGCTCCCCTGTTTCGTGGAAATGACAACCCACAAAGACCCACATTTCTACGTTTCTGGCCCCAAATCTCTTGGGAATATTTCCCACCCATCTGCGCCTCTTCTCAGCTTTGGTGCCGGGTTTTCATCTCATCTAAGATTCATGTAAGTGTGTCAGACTGGCTGTCGAATCTGATGCCCATATACAAGGGAAGACTTTACAATCTGTTTCCCATCTCTGACACCCTTCCTTTCCCCCGTAACACAGCCCTTAGAAGGAAAATTATCTGTGAGCTGTGTTTGGCATGAAAGGAAAAAGAAGAGACTCACATTTACTTGTTCATCCAGTAAGTAATTCCTGAGCACCCCCTGAGTGTCGTGGCCTGTCGTGGGCACAGCAGACACTCAGTGAGTCAAAACAGACAGGGCCTCTGACCTTGTGGCGCTCACAGGAAATGTGTCATGCTTCCTGGTGAGTAGAAGCCCTTGGGTGGTGGGGGAGGGTGGCGGCTGGAGGACACAGTTGTGCAACAGGATCGGGGAGTGGGGAGTAGAGGCCGTGCCAGCTATAATCCTCCCTCTCCCCGCCAGCTCCTCCAGCCTCACCTGGTATTTTCCTGCAAGCCTCTCAGAGTCCAAGCTGGAGAACTCGGAACTATTTTCTGGAGATCTGAGGGTCTGGCTTCCAGACTGGCTTTGAAATCTCAAACTACTGGCCCACATCACCCCCTTATTATACTTAGGTCTTCTTGGTTCACACATGAGGAAGTCGAAACTCAGAGAAGTGATAGAATTTACCCAAAGTGACATGACTAATTAGTAGCATGGCCAGGGCAGGGTCTCCAGTCACCTGCGTACCTGGGCCCCGGTGCTCTCCCCAGCTCACTTGTTCTGCCCCAAATAATTCCTTTTGGCAATTTCGCTCCACACGGCCAAGCAACCCGACCAACCCAGCCGCAGACCCCGGCACCCTAACTAGCTCCAGTTCCTTACTCAATAAGGGTCAAATGTCCCTGAAGATTTTTCTGAGAAATGTGCCATTGTTCTCAGATGACAACCTTGACGTGTCAGGCTCCCCTTGACCCGAGCGAGGATCACCCCAAATGGCAGTGAGGAATGTGGGGGACCGTGGAGGCAGGCCAAGGTCATGTGGAGCAGGGAGGCTGTGCCCCGCGTTTCAGTTCGTCAGGCTGACAGGGCGGCGGGGCTTTGGCAGGTTGAACTGCTCGAGCTGTAGAAACAGGACAGTGCCAATACTTTTCTAGGACTGCATCAGATAAACTGGGACATCTGCAATATTTCCTAAGCAAACTAGGTTACCCTCCCCGCTGCTGCGGCTACCCGAGGGCATTGGGCAGCTGGGTGACCCAGAAATGGCCATCTCCTTGTCCAGCTCCATCTGGAATTCCAGCCCCTAATTCCGGGCACTGGCAGTCTCTAGGTGGAAGCGAGCTGTACACCACCAAACAGAATCAAGCCCATTCTTGCTGCAGGAAGTGTATCCCAAACAATAAGAAGAAAGTGGCATTTGTCTTAAAAAAAAAAAAAGACAGAATTAGTAAGTGAAATGGCAATAAATCTCCCCCATCTACTTTTATGTTTTGTAGACTGGAGAAGCAAAATAATTGCAGGAAAGTGTGCCATGTGGAAAAAATAAAAGTCTTGATGTCAAGAGACATTGATTTGGGTCGCTAAACTGGGAGAAATTACTTCCTCTCTGAGCCTAACTGTCTCAGTGACAATGAAGTTGGCTTAGATGCTCTTTAAGAGTCTCTCTTGCTTTGAAAGCCTGTGATCATATGTGATCTCTAGTTAACAATGCCAAAAACAATAGGGGGGCGGCCACCAAGATGCCCCTCCCTCACCCCAGAAAGACTGGAGGATCTAGTGATTGGATGACCCCCAAAGCAGTATTGGGAGCCCCAGATATGGAGACGGGGGGCAGGGACAAGGAGCTTAGGTCACCTGCCTTCTCTCCCGTCCTCCAGTTCACTGTCACTTGTGGGGCACGCAGAATCCTGCGTGCATTCCTCTGTGTGCGGTGTGGCGTGTTGTAGGTTCCAAACTCCTCGTGATGCAGACGGGGGAAAGCTTATTTACTCAACCATTCATAACGACATGGCGCTGTATTTGGCCAGCGCCTCAACCTTCCGAATCCTAGACCATCTGTCTGTGGCTGTTAATTGGCTCCGAAGGGAGATGTGCTCAGAGGATGTTTCAGCAAGTGCACGTTGAGCACGAGGAGAGGTCTTTGGTCCAAACCTCTGTGCGAAATCCTTCAGCCTTGGAGGTGTAGACCGAACCACCCGTGAGCTCCCTGAATGACTTATGCTCAGAATAGAGGCAGGCCTTTCCCCTGGGCACACTCTCCCCTCCCAGCATCTCAGAATGGGAGCAAGCAGCTCCCAGATAAAGTGTCACTTCCCCAGCAAGATAGGACTTCAGGGAAACAGTCTAAGACAATGAGATTCTGAAATAGCACACTAGATAAGACAAAGGACATCTTCAGTGCCCAGCTGTGTTCTTGCTCTTGAACTCTTGGACATTTTAACCCTCTGGGTGGGAGCAAGAGGGGCCCCTAGGGTTAGAACTCTCCTACAAAGTATAGGGGAGTGATTGGACAGGGACTCGTGTCCAAATAAATGGTCTTGAATATAGATGAGTCTAACAACCAAGTGTTTGAAACCCAGGGTGCAGGGTCGGAGACCGGAGAAACTGTTGTCTCACTTTCGGATTCCTCCAGGACAAAGGGATGATTCCTAGGGTGCGTGCCGTGAACACACACACTCATCTGGAGCAGCCTGACCATGTTCTGAGTTAGCGTGATTTGGAGAAATTTCCATCATGGGGTTTCTGCAGTTAATGTTTGTGCTGTTCACGAGCTGCATGACCTTGAGCAAGTCATCTCACTTCCCTGAGGATCAGTTTTCCCATCAGAGAAATGAGAGGGTGGGACCAAAATATCCCCGAGGGCTCTAGCTTAGGCCGCAGGACTCTTTCAAGAAGAGATGAGAGGCCGGGTGCGGTGGCTCACGCCTGTAATCCTAGCACTCTGGGAGGCCGAGGCGGGTGGATCGTGGATCGTTCTGAGCTCAGGAGTTCGAGACCAGCCTGAGCAAGAGCGAGACCCCGTCTCTACCAAAAATAGAAATAAATTAATTGGAAAGCTAAAAATATATGTAGAAAAAATTAGCCGGGCATGGTGGCGCATGCCTGTAGTCCCAGCTACTCGGGAGGCTGAGGCAGTAGGATCGCTTGAGCCCAGGAGTTTGAGGTTGCTGTGAGCTAGGCTGACGCCACGGCACTTGCCCCAGGCGAGAGAATGAGACTCTGTCTCAAAGAAAAAAAAAAAAAAAAGAAGAGATGAGAGCAGCAGCCCTGTCGGTTTTATAGGTGAAAGCTTTGTCAGTAGTGGTGGAAAATCCAACATAAATCCAGTTACACTGAAGGAATGAGGTATAAACTCATGACAAAAGACAATGAAAACTTGAAGTTCTTCCACTCAGACTTATTCCAGAAGCCTTTTGCACACAAACACATGCACACAGTTTTACTAAATTTAAAAATTTATTTTTTAATAAATGAAAAATGTTTTCACTTTTTTGGTGAGACTTAGAGTTTATTCCTTCATCAATTACTAGTTACACAACCTTGGCATGGTCTTTTGACCTTCATAAGCTTCAATTTCCTCATCTATCAAGTTGAGATAATGAAAACTATGTCAAGGCAACAGATGCACTGCACAGGAGTACAGCATAGTGGGTAGAAAATTCGGTCCTGGACTCCGGCCACGTGAGTGCGGGTTCTCTGCTGCCCGACCTGAGTGCAGTTCCCTCACGTCTGTGGGCTCTGGTCCCACCACGGGATAGTAGCAGGACTTTCCCCAGTCCCTTTGTGAACTCCGCGTGTGGGGAGGTGGGTAGGAGCACAGCTGTGGCTACACTTGGAAGGGTTCAAAGCCCGGTGCTGACAGTTACTAGTTGCATAACCACAGGCAACTTAATTAACTTTCTCCTGCCTTGGTTCCTCCATCCGAAGATGGGAATGGTGATGATGCTCAACTTCCAGGGTTTTCTTGAGAATTAAGTGAGTTAATACATGTAATGTGCTGGGAGAGGATGTAGTAAACACTCAATAAAGTCTGTGTATGTTTTGTTAAGTATGAAATAGTCGACAAGAAGTCATTTAACAAACATTTCAACAGAAATTACAAGTAATCAAACAGACAGTCTTCCTCTCGTGGAGCTTATATTCTAGAGGGGAGAGACAGATAATATACAAATTAAAAAATAACTGTGTCGTAGGTCAGGTGGTGGAAAGTATGGTGGGGAAAAACAAATGAAGCGGGGGGGAAGGAGAGAGTGGGGAGTGGTGCTCCTCGGCTGGAGCCGCCTCTAAGGAGAGGAGGTTTTAATGACAAGCTGAATGGAGTGAGGGGTGCCTCCTGGCCACACAGGCAGTGCAGAGAAGAGACAGACCTGTGCTCAGATGCTCTTCTCCTGTAATCACAACAGTGACGACAGCAGCCATAATGATCAATAAAAACTGCTCCGTGGGTATTTAGGACATAACTCAGGCACATTGGCTCGTCTTGGCCTCTAAGTTATTGCAGTGTGGGTGTTACAGATTGCAGCTGGACGTGTTCAGAGAGGGAACGCAGAAAGGACAGCAGGGTCCCCTCTTCCGTGCCGTCTGCCCAGCCAGCAGCCCTGGTGCAGCCACTGTGGGTTCTTCTGCCATCGGCATCTTGGGGGAATTTTCACTGATTCCATCATTGCTGCAGCTGGATTAAAAATTTTAAATCAGCTTCAAATTTGCGGAATTAATGTGTGTGAGGTTACCTACCATTCACTGTGCTGCAACTGGCCATGGATTGAGAAACCATAGTTTCCGAACAAAGTGGGCATCCGTCCTTTCTCCACGTGATACATGTTTGCCCTTCTCTTCCTGACTCTTCCCTGCAAACTCCAGAAAACAGGAAGCGGGGCATGGCAAAGAGGTGGGTGATGATACAGTGTATCTTGGCAGGCATAATGTCCACACAGATAAAAGTTTTCGGTAAGGGCAGAGTTAGGAAGAGCCTTGGGAACAAATATGTTGGGCGTTATGGCTTTTCTTACACTGTTTATCAAGGAAGTCTGCAAGTCAGTGGGGACAGGAGAAAGCCCCATCGAGGTCCAATAGAATCAGCTGTCCTGGTCTGGATTCTTAGGCATTGCAGAGCAGAGAAAATCAACTTAAAATAGGTTACGTGAAGAGGAATGTATCGGCTCATTGTGCATAATGTGTTCAGGCATAACTGGATCAAGGTGCTTGAGTGGTAGCTCTCTCTCTTTCTCTCTCCTCCCTCCCATCTCTCTGTTTGCCTTCGTTGTACATCATTCTTGGGCAGGCTATTGCCACTGAGCGGAACATGGACCCCAGAAACTCCCAATTTACCTCATTTTCACAGCTTAACATCCCACAGGAAAGTGAAGCCTTTCCTTATACTTTCAGCAAACGTTCCAGGATTCTGGTTGACCTGTCTGGGCTTACCTGTGTCTAACAAGCTTCAGGAGGATGGGGTGCTTGGGTCAGCCAGACCACAGCTGTGTGACTGCCACTGAGGGGCCTGGGGGAGGGGGGCCCATCTGGACCCCCTGGACTAAGCAGCCGTGAGAAGAGATGTGGTCCCCTAAAGTCAGGGCTTGTAGGCAGACAACAGGCTCACAAGCATCCATCTGTGCTAGGTGATGCCAGCCAGGCAAAGCCTAGCCAGCAATGAGGAAGCTAATTGAGAATTTTTCTTAAAATTTTGAGGGTCGTGCTAGAGACAGAGATAGAGATAGGAACAGAAAGAGAGAGAGAGAGAGATGATATGGGGGAAAAGGGAAAGAGAGAGAAGATTACAGATAGGAAAGACAGAAAAAAGGCTAAAATTAGAGCTATTCCTAAAGAAAATCCACAACAGTTTTTGAGACGTCATAATCAAAGATACAAATGAATCACCTTCCCTGAGCTCCCCTAGGATCCAGGTTAAAAGGATGCTGTTCATAACAGGCAAAAACCGAAGTAAAAACATCCTTGCCCAAGGCACCTTGCTAGATGACCAGCGTATATGAACAAAGAAAAAATTCAGTAAGCATCCAGTTGTTTAAGATAATTTAAAAATTATTGAAAGTAATAAAATAGAGGTTGGCCTTGGTCTTCTGTCTGGCATCTAGGACCAGGAAAACAGGGAAGCGCCTGGCTGTTCTGAGTGCCTGTGAGCCAGGAACTTTACGCCAAGACAAAGCTCCTCACTGACAGAGACAACATGAAGTCATTCTTGGATACGTACGGGCTTGGAAAACAGTGGATTTGAAGTCTGAGCCAACCAAAGTTAACTGCAGTTGGGATTGCGAGTGGATGTTTTGCTATGAGACCTGGCTGGCGGTTCTTGGGGTGTGAGCGAGACTTCCCCATGCAGGAGTCCAGGAGAAACGTCCGCACAGCAACCCTCCGGAGGCCGGACAGGCCACTCCACGAGGATGTGGCGACGGGGGCTTTCCTGTCCTGGTGGCGTTCAGAGGAAGCTTAAATAGGGACAGATTTCAAAACTCATTATCACCCTTCTTGATTGGGTCTACTCCGTGACTGAACATAAGACACTCCTTTGGAAAAGCTTCTTCCTCTGAAAATCACAGGCCAGAAGAGACACCCAAAGTGAGCGGCAGCGTTTCTTCTTGTTTGCTTGTTCTCCACTGGGGCCTTTGCTAGATGCTCAAAGTAAGTTATCTCAGGTCACTTCCGCCACCGGATTCAGAAGCCCAATTAGATGGAATTTACAACTACATTTAGAGAAAAAAAATTGCAGAGGCTGCTTCTTTTGTTTCGGAGAGGCCAGTCTTTGGGTGATTTCTTACCCCTTTCAGTTTTCTGTCTATTCCGATTTTTAATGACTGTGCGTTACCTTTTAAGTGAGAAGAAACAACACACAGTTACAACAGAAGAGATGGCGTGCGCTAGGCCGAGTGCGACGATCGCGGCACGCACGGGCATCCTCTCCGTTTAAACTCCGCACACCCTCTGGCTTTCTCCCTCCCATGCAAGCTTTCCTTCTTTCTTTTCCCCGTGCCTTTTTCTCCCTCTGTCGCACGGCTCACGTGCACGCGGCCTCTCTCTGCCCAACGCGCACGCACACGATCGCACGCACAGTCCTGTGCTCTCTCCCTCATCTCCGTCTTCCTCTCCAGCCGGCTGTTTCTCACACACACAGACCTCCGGTCTTGCGGCCACCTCGCGGCCTCTCCCGTTGGCCCTCCCAGCGCTGCACAGACACGGGCCTTCAGTGGCTGCCCCTGCGGCTCTGTGCGCCTTTCATTCACAGGCGCGCGCTCTGCCAGGCCGGGCCCCGCCACTTCCTCTCTCCTCTTTATCCTTCAGGGCTCATCCGTCCGACTCTGGCTCCCTCCTTCCCTCCGCCTCGGCCGCCCCCACTCCCCCCCTCCCTGACGCACACACACTCTCCTTGACGAGTTGTGCACACTCACAACCACGGGAGTTATGGATTCAATTATCCAAACGCCGCAGTCCTGCCCCACCTCTCCTGAAAAGTGAAGACAAGTGAGCATTCTAATTAAAACGTTACCCGTCTCATTGGCACAGAGAGACAGAAGCACTAGGGTTGAAAAAAATGGGTAGACAATAATGCGTTTCCCTTCCCCCAGCTGGGTGAGTCATCCGTGGGCTTTTTCTGGTTGTACACTGGCTCTCTGCCGCTCCGGGTACCATAGACTGCGGACGACTTACTTTTTGTCCATCCTTCTGGGTAAAATGATGAATTCTTTATCTGAACACTTAGGAATAAACATGGACTATAATCAGAGCTTGGCTCGAATCCATGGACTCCCAAAACTTTTGAAAAGGCTCCTTTGTTCTTTGTGAATTGCAAAATAAACACGCCCGGGGTATCTTGAGCCTGTCTCCCTTTCACCAACTCAGGTTTGCTTTTTGTCTCTTTTCGTGCAGACCAGCATCTGTGGAAATTCAGCTGAGAGCCACCTCCTGCAGGTTTAGTGGGCTTTAAGCTAAAACTGATGCATTATACCCATGCAGGGCTTGGTGACGCCTCTGCATTATCAGACCAGTTGTTAACCCACTCTCTTTGCTTTAGAAAAGTCAGGAATGAATTGTTGGAGCGTTTCGATGGAGCGACTATTACCTGATACTCCACTGGATACTCCTGATACTCCTGTCCAACCCCTGGTTCCAAAGCTTGCAGGAGTATTTGGTGTCATTGTGTCTTGGGCGGCGGTAGAAGCCTAATTGCCGTTGCAGTGCCCAGAGTATCCAGGATGGTGATCCAGGGGCTCTGGAGCAGTAGGGACCTGCTTGTGTGGCAGCTGCCTGTGAGTAGCTTGTTCTTGGTGTGCCACGTCTTTATCAGCGTGACGGGAACAGCAATGGCTCCCTCCTGGTGTGGCTTGAGGTCCTGGGACTGGGCCTGCATTGTAGGGAATCTTTATCCCCCGCTCTGTGATGTTTAGGGTGGCTGGATAGAGGGGTCCCTCTGGTCCATGAGGAGAGGTAACCTACGATAACTGGAGGGTTGGAGAGTGGAGAGTGTGGCACAGTAAGAAATACGTGTTTGGTCTTTGTCCCTGGTTCCTGGCAGAGAGTTCCTAAATGCCTCGGAATTTCCTGGGTGATAGAAGCATGTTTTGTTCTAAGGGGGCTCCTCTTAGTGGGCCCCAAGATAACGTCAGGATAGGGGCTGATCACCAGAAAGACCAAGTCTTGATTAGAGGCCTGGAACTTTCACCCACGCTCCAGCCTCTAGGGACAGGACAGGGGCTGGAAATTGAGCTAATAATCAATCATGCCCATGTGATGAAAATTGGCGCCACATGCCCATGTGGCGATCAGGTCCCCTAACGGGGCACTGGTAGCTGCGGTACAGCTTGTGTGGCTCTGCCCCTGGGAGAGCAGTAGATGTGCGAGTCTAGGCTTCAGGTCTGATGCTGGAGCCCAGCTGGGGTACCAGCCAGGACTGGCTCTCCCTGAAGGACTTGGATGCCGTCTGGGGGAGGGAGACAGCCGCGTGGTGCCACTGCCACCTGCTACAGCAGCCCTAGGATGCCCCTCCAGAGCCCCAGCCCTCATGTCAAAAAGCGTTGTTTCATTTCCGGTACTCTGAGCAGGTATTGCTGGAATACTGGCCTTGGCAGGGCTAGCTGTAGGATCTTCACACTTTCAGTGGGATTGACAGGTGGCACTTCAAGATAAACATTCAGCCCCAGCAAAGTGACTATAGTCAAAATAAGTTAGGGTGTACTTTAAAATAACTAAAAGAGTGGAATTGGAATGTTCCTAACACAAATAAATGATAAATGCCTGAGGTGACGGATACCCCAGTTACCCTGATTTGATTAATACACATTCTATGCCTGTATCAACACATCACATGTACCGTATAAATATATACAATGATTATGTACCCATAATAATTAAAAATAAAAAATTTAAAATGGAGCAAAAGATAAACATTCAGTAGGTACTGACAGGTGGCACGGAAGAACATACCTTGTGCTCCTGAGTTACACTCAGGGACGCAAGTGTAAATCCAGAGCTTTCTCCCCTGTTGCGAAGACCCACTCACCCGTGGCTTTGGAGGTTGGCCCTTGCTGCGGGCTCCCGTAGCTCTGCCCATTTCTCTGCTAGAGGGCTCGCCCCGTATCGCAAGTCTCCCGCTCCCTGCTCCCTCGAGCTGTATTCCAGACCTGGCAAAGTGCCAGTCACATCGGGTCGCTGGCAACTGGATGTTGGGTGAATGAGTAAATGGAAATGCTCCTTCCCCATGCTTGCACATGAGGACACGAGGCACCCAGAGCAGGGGAGCCATGGCGCCACAGGTGGTCCCAGGGTCCAGGGCCTCCGAAGGCAGGAAGAGAGGACCAGGCTCCACTGGCATGGAATTCACAGATCCTTCTTCCCTATGCTCCCCAGCCCAGCTCCGTGGGAAGGATTCTTGTGGCAGTTTCAACGAATATCCCTCCTATGGAAAATAGAATCTTCCCTACAAACTACCAGGTGCCTGAGGTTCCAAGGAACATAAAGGAAAGAGAGGCGGACTTGGTTTCCTTTTCTGATGCCACCACTCATTGGCTGGGCGACCTTGGGTACATGATGGAACGTTTCTGATCTCCATTTTCCTCATTTGTGAAGCGGTGGTTACAATAGTGTTTACTATGTACGTAGCACACTTGGAAGTTCAAACGAGATATGCACATGGCACCGCATAAAATTGTAAAGTGCTGTGAAATGTTAGCTAACTCCATAGTTTCTTTATATTGTGGCTCTGGTCCTTACAGACACACTTTTGCCTAAATTACCTTAATGTGGGTATGGGGGAGGGAAGGGGTGCTGGGAGCTTAAGAGGGAACTTGGTAAGCCATTGCGGGGCAGAGAGAGGAGAGAGGCTGGACACACCGAGGTTCAGACACTTTGGCACCAATGTGGCCCATGGCAGACCCCTCTCTAGAGACCCCCAATATCGGGCTCTTGGGGCACCTCGTTGTGCAGCTCTTCACCTGCCACCCTGTGCTGTCCACACTCACTGTGACCCCCATGCTGAATCTTCTCGATGTCACACTCCTGGGGCTCGCCGAGGCTGATGAGGAGGGGGCGGTGGGGAGAAGTCACAATGCCCCTTTCTCCCCTCCACTCTGCCAGCGATTGGACAGAAACTGAGCCATGAGCACAGCCTTCCCCTGACCATCTCTGAGGAACATCGTGCAATTAAAGGCCTGACAGTTGCCATCTGTCCTGTCCTTCTCCAGTCGCCCAGGGCGCAGGGATTCAGAGCCGGCACATTGTGATACTCTACAGTGCTCGTGTCACCCCTGATTTCTTCCAGAAAGTCATTAAGCAGACCTGTGTGGGAGCTGCTGCAGTGTCTGAAAACTACCCCCAGGGCAGGCAGCAACAGAGGTGGTGAGAACACACTAGCGTTCCTCAAGTTCGAGGAAGTCGGGAGCAATGTAAAGTCAGACAAGGATGAGCTGGACTTAGACCCCAAATGCACTCATTTTTGTCTTTCCTCTTTGGCTCCTTCAATCTAAGATTGAGCCCCAGATCTTCCTTGGGACCGCAGAATCACAGACAGTATGGAATGTGTCTTAGTTTAGGTTTTCCCAAAGGCTCAGTCTGAGACAAGAGCTTGGCTGCAGGTGGTTTATTTGGGAGAGGACCCAGGAAAAGCCAGTCAGGAGATGCATAGATAAGCTGGCTGTCACTGCAGGGAGCTGGAATTCAGCCCCACAGAAAGAAGCACCATGTCGCATGTGCCCCAGGATTGTCCCACTGGAGGCCGGGCCATTTGGCCACCTGCTCCCATCACCCTGGTGCATTCGTTGCCATGCACGTCTGGCTTGCCACCCGCATGAGTTTGGGCAAAACGTGAGGCAGTGAGGCAGAGACACCTTGAACACTTGGTGTGGGAGGCTGGCAGCTCGCAGAGAACTGTCCCTCACAGCTGTTCTGAGGTCAGGGCCCAGGGATGCATCAGCATTGGCTACAAAGAGCTGGAGTTCTTCTTGGAAAGGGGACTTCTCCATCGAGGCACAAAGAGGCAGGAACGGGGACTCCCTTTGTCCTTTTGACACTTGTCCTTTTCCTTTGAGAATCAGTTCATGGGTTCCCTGCTGTGGGATGGCTTTGCTTGACCAGGCACATTAAGGGACACCTGGAATCCTTCTCATGACCTTCATACCTGGCTCAAGGACAGTCCATATCACGTTGCCCTCTGAATGCGTGTTTGCCTGTCTTCCTTATCAGACCTAAGTCTCTGGAGCACAAGGGACCATAACTGCTTCTTCTTTGTTTCCTGAGTATTTAGAAAACTACGCAACGTGCAATAATTGTTGGTTAGATAATTACTTTTTCATTCATGCATTTGACGGGGCCTCCCTGGGAAAGTGCCTTTACTTATTACCATTGCTGTTGACTGCTCAGGGGGTAGCAAACTCTGAGCTTTAGGAAGTCTTGGAAGAAAAGTGATCAAGGGCACAGGTACCAATCAAGGACTATTGCAGTGGTCCAAGGAGTCATCAAGGCCTGGCACCAGGATGGAGGAGGACCAACGTAGAAAGATAAGATACAATGTTGAGGGAGAAACTCCTGGCCTCAGCCTCTGATCTGGGAGAGGTCTTTAGCAGTGGGTGACGTACACAGCAGAGTCATGTTCAGCGGCTGCATGCAGACTAGGTAGGGGCTTGGCATCCACCTGCTTCGAGGATGCTGGGACCACTATCGTCTCCCCCACTCCACTCACTTATATGCCAGTTTGAGTCTCAAGCCCCAAGTGATGGGACAGGGATTAACTACTAGTAAAAAAGCAACTTAAAATTTGTCTCCTAGAGCCACATCCTGCTAATGAAGTTTCCTTAATACCTGAAGGCTTTTAATCAAAGTTTTATCAGTCTTTGTATTGACTATCGTGTGATTCATAGTTCAAGGTGACTTTGAACTTCAGCTGATTATGTTAATCTTGCTTCCTCACAAATCACTACTGATGCTGCAAAGATACATGAAAAAGGTGTCATGTTGCTTAAATTATTGAACAGCTGGGAATAACCTAAATGTACAACAATAGGGGATTTTTGAATGAGCTGAATGATGTATTTGTATATAAGCATCCATTTGTATTTACCTGAAGTGTCATTTAAAATACTGGAAAACCAGAAGTGATCTACATGCCCAACAACAGGAAATTCCCTGAAAAGAAGAAAACCTAATGTGTGTGCTACATCCATATAGTAGAAAACAATGAGGCCACTGAATTGCCCCTGATCCATTAAATATGATATCTTCAATGTGTATTTGTTGACATGAAGCTCCATTCATAATACACTAAAAATATGTTTAATGTTTAGTAAATGTTTAGTTAATGTTTAGTAATATGTTTAATGTTTAGTAAATATGTTTACTAAAATATGTTTAATTTGTTATGAAATAAACAAATTAAAAATCAGTATGCACACCGTGATCAAATTGTTTTCACTATAATTATTTAAACATGAGTGAAAAGATCTGCAATAATAATCTCCAACTATTTACTGTGGTTATTTCAAAGTGGTAAAATTATGAGTGATTCACCACCACCACCCTGTTTTTGGTCTGTTACTTATAATTTTTCTACAAGAAGTCTGTTTCATTTGTGGGTAGAATAATTAAAAAAAAGTTTTTGCAAGATAACTGGAAATTAGCAGCACCCTAGATGTTTAAGCGATGTGATTTAGGAATATGCTGCTCACCGAGAGGCCGGTCTGCGTCGCCAGTCTACCCAGGCTCTCTGGCTGTAGTTTCACACAGCCTTTGAATGACTCCCACCTCCCGGGTGCACCGCGCCCCCCAGCATCACCACTGCAGTGGATGGGGCACGGGGGCAGAAGCCCCTCCCGCTTTGCTCTTTCCTTGCAGACCCCAGAAGTCCTGCAGTCACCATAGGGCCCAGAGAGGCGGAGGTGTCCAACAAATGGAGCCGCAGCCTAAAGCCACGTAAATATTAAATCTCCCCAGGAACCAAAATCTTCTGGGAGGGGCCGTCTGTGAGCAGGGAGGAGGAGCCATCCATCACAAGGAGGCAGACAGCCCCAGGGGAGGTGGACAGCGGGGGAGGGGGAAGCGAGGAGGTGCCCCAGAGATCTGGGCTGCAGCCCGGCTGGGCCTGGGCTGGGATGGTGGAGCCAGGCCCTGTGAAGGGTCTTCATGACCCTTCCTCACAAAGGGAAAAAAGGCCTTTTATGATAAAGGGATAAAGAAAGAGGGTATAAAGATGTTTTTGATGGCACTGATAGTATTTCAAACCTTTTTCCATCGGCAGAGCAATAACCTTTCTAGTAGTGGGTACAGTTATGGGGTTGCCCCAAAAGAAACAACTAACTCCTTAAGACAGTGTTGAGCTGTGCTCTGATAGGAATCTTAATATTTTTTGTTCTCAAGGGAAAAGACGTATTCACTGCACAAATATTTCTGTAAGGAGGGTTCCGTGTGGGGCGGGTGTTGATGGCCACGAATAACACAGGCGGGGCCCCCTGCTAGGAAGTTTGCCTTGACCTGGGCGGGAGAGGAGAAAGTCCCAGCCTATATGGATCCTGAGAATACCTTCCCCACTCCCTATGGTTTTTCAAGCCGTGTGGATGGCTCATCTCTCCGGACACAGAATCAGGGACCGTTTGGGCTGGGGGAGACCTTGGGGCTTCTCGTCCAAGCCTCTCATTTCACAGACCAGGAGGCTGAAGTGCTCACACCCACCCCTGCCTGCAGCAGAATGTGAGGACATGGGCTGACTTTGGGTGGCGGCTTGTGAAAGAGCCCCAAGTCACACAGCTGGGATCCCCGGCTCTCATTCCAGTTGCTTTTTTCCCCCTGTACCTTGTATGTGATTTTAACTCTGAGACAAATTAATGATTTATGTAGGATAGTAACTGAAAATCGTGCATCATCCCAACGTAGGCACCTGGAGGAGGGACGGGGGGCCGTCAGCTTCTCTTTTCAACCTGGGGTTAGCGTCCCTGTCCATTTCCTCGATCCTCTCTCACAGGCCGTATGTGATTGGTCCAATTCCAGGACATTTATTAGCCTGTGTTCACAAGGATCAGTGACTCACCTTGGGTCCTCCCAGGCAGCAGAGCCTAAAACAAGGGCCTGCGCAGGACAGTTTATTTGGGGATATGATCCCACGGTGTGGAGGATGGAGAAAGTACGCAAGGAAGGGGAGAAAGCCAATCCAAGGGTTACTGAGCTGGTTACGACTGTGGAGGACACAGTTGGGAACACGTGAAAAGACCGTGAAATTGTCGGCCCCAGCATTGATCCCCTGGGTCACATACCTCTCTAGGTTGCTTAATCCCCTCACTCCAGATTTGTGTGTGTGGTAGATGATGGCGCAGGCTCCACAGCGCAGCAGAAAGCCCCAGGGCAGAAAGCAAAAGCGAGCAGGTGCAGCTGAGATGAGTTGCTCTCTAGATACATTTGTGTGCACCCAGCCGGCTGCTAGAGTAATGGCCAAAACAAAAATGAAGGACAAGAGAATGTGAGATGGAGCGTGAAAAGTGATCGATACACCCATGCATTAGAAGGCCATTGCATTCATTTTATGTGCCTTCCTATGCCAGGGACACAGCCAGGTGATTGTGAGATCCCAAGACCTGGGTTTGGCCCAAGGCCCCGTAGGCTTTGGGCTAAATCAGTGGTTGTCAAACTGTGAACTTGCATCAGAGTCCCCTGCAGGTTGGAGGGCGTGTTGGAACATGTGTTATTGAGCCCCATTCCAGAGCTTCTGCTTCCTTACGTCTTGGTGGGCCTGAGAGTTTGCATTTCTAACAAGTTCCCAGGTAGTACTGATGCTGCTAGTCTGGGAGCCATGGTTGGTTAAAACGGCAGCACCTTTTCCTCGTGTGCCATTGGCCATGGTGAGCCTCGTGTGGAGAAGGGTAGATGCAACACAGGCAGGATGCTGACAGCCCTGTCCATGGTCCCACCGAAGAGTGTTCCAGGGCCCACTATTAACTCTTTGTGACATCAAAAACATCATCCTTCATTGCATCCACTTTGCAGTGGAAGCTGGATTTGATTGCAGATTTGATGTGGCAGTTAGATGGGGCATCCAACATTTTTTTAAAAAATAGCTTTACCAAGGCATAGTTTACATATCATACAGTTCACTTATTTAAAGTGTATATTCAGTGCTTTTTAGTATATTCACAGAGTTGTGCAACAGTCGCCACAGTCAATAATAGAATATTTTCATCACTCCAAAAAGACCCTAATCCCATGGGCAGCCGTTCCCCATCTCCCACCCCCCCACAACCAGAGGCCGACATTAATCGATTTCTGTCTATAGTTTTGCCTATTGTGGATGTTTCATGTGAATAGATTCTGGACATTTCATATGAATGGATTCATGAATTACATGTTCTTGTGTAACTGGCTTCTTTCACTTAGCGTGAAGTTTTCAAGGTTCGTCTATGCTGTAGCATGTACCACACCTTTATATGGCCAAATAGTAGCCCATTGTGTGTATATATCACATGTATTCATTCATCAATTGGTGGACATTTGGGTTGTTTTTACTTTTGGACTGTTATGAATAATGCCTCCGTGAGCATTCATGTACAGGTTTGTGTATGGACATGCGTTTTAAATTCTCTTGTGTATATAACTAGGAGTGGAATTTCTGGGTCATATGGTACCTCCACATTTAACACTTTGAGGAACAGCTAGACTGCTCTCCAAAGTGATTGCATCAGCAGCAGTGAATGAGGGTTCCAATTTCTCCACATCCTCACGGATATTTATTATCATCTGTCTTTTGATTATAGTCATCCTAGTGTGTGTGAATTGGTATCTCATTGTGGTTTTGACTTGCATTTCTCTAATGGCTGATGACATTGAGAATCTCATCATGTGCTTATTGGGCATTTGTATATCTTTTTGGAGAGACATCTATTTAAATTACTTGTCCAGTTTTTGATTGGGTTGTCATTTGATTTTTGAGTTGAAAGAGTTTTTATGTAATCTAGATATAAGTTCTTTATCAGATATAGAATTTGAAAATATTTTCTCCCATTCTGTGAGTTGTCTTTTAACTTTTCTGAGGGTATTCTTTGAACCATAAAAGTTTTAAAATGTGATAAAATACATTTTTTATCTATTTGTTCTTTTGTCACTTGTGCTTTTGGTGCTGTATCTAAGAAGGCTTTGCCTAATCCAGCCTCATTAAGATTTACCCCTATATTTGATTCAAAGAGTTTTGCAGATTTAGCTTTTATATCATGATTTATGAGCCAACTTCATTCTTTTGCATGTGGATGTCTATTTGTAGCAGCGTCATTTGTGAAAAGGACTATTTTATCTCTCTTACTGTCAATAGTCAATTGACCATAAATATAAGGGTTTATTTCTGGACTCTGTTTTCTATTCCATTGATCTATAGACTATCTTTTTTAAATTTTTCATTGACGTGTAATAATTGTATGTATTTACAGGATACAGTTATATTTCGATACATGTCTACGGTGACTAATAATTTATCACCTCAAATATTTATCATTTTCTTGTATTGGGGACAGCAAAACCCTCTCTTCTAGCTATTTGACAATATTCAATAAATTATTGTTAACTATAGTCACCCTACAGTGCTATGGAATACTAGAACTTATTCCTCCTGTTTAGTTGTAATTTTACATTCTTTAACCAAGCGCTCCCTAGCCTTCCCTCTCTCCTACCCTTCCCAGCCTCTAGAAGCCACTATTTTACTCTACTTCTATGAGATTACCTTGTTTAGCTCCCAAATATGAGTGAGAACATGCAGTATTTATCTTTCTGTGCCTGATTTATTTCACTTAAAATAATGTCTTCCAGGCTCATCCATGTTGCCATGAACGACACAATTTTATTCTTTTTTATGGCTGAGTATTACTCCACTGTGTATATGTACTGCATTTTCTTTATCCATTCATCTATATTGAACAGTTAGGTCTATTTCATATCTTGGCTATTGTGCATAGTGCTGCAGTAAACAGAAATGCAGGTATCTCTTTGACATTCTGATTTGCTTTCCTTTGCATGAATACACAGTAGTGGGATTACTGGATCACATAGTAGCTACGGTATTTCTATTTTTATGTCTGTCATTCCACCAGTACCACACTGTCTGATTTACGTTAGTGCTGTAATAAGTTTCAAAATCAGGAAGTGTGAGTCCTGCAACTTTGTTCTTTCATTTGAGATTATATTGGTTACTTTGTATACCTTGCATTTTCATATGTAATTCAAGGTATCAGCTTGTCAGTTTCTTAAAAAAGAAAAAAAACTGGCTTTTGATAGGGATGGTGTTGAAACTGCAAATCAGTTTGGGAAAATTTGTCATCTTAACATTATTGTCTTCCAATCTATGAACATGGGATGTCTTTCCATTTATTTAGCTCTTCTTTTTCTACAATGTTTATAGCTTTCGGGTTACAATCTTGTACTTTTTTGTTAAATTTATTCCTAAATATTTTATTAATGTTGATGCTATTATAAATAGAATTGACTTCTTAATTTCATTTTCAAATTGTTCATGGCTATTATATAGAAATACAAATGATTTTTGTATGTTGATCTTGTATCTTGAACCTTGCTAAAGTAATTTACTAGGTCTAGTAGGTTCTCTTTAGTAGGTTCCTTAGGATTTTCTATATACAAGATTATGTCATCTGTGAATAGACATAGTATCATTTCTTCCTTTCCAATCTGGATGTCTTTCACTTCATTTTCTTCTCTAACTGTCATGGCTAGAACCTCTAGTTCAGTAGAAGTTGTGAGTGGACATAGTTGTCTTGTGTCTCGTCCTAGGGGGAAAACGTCCAGTCTTTCACCATTAAATATGTGGTTAGCTTTGGATTTTTCATATGTATTCTTTATAAGGTGAGGATCTTCCTTTCTAGTTCTAGTTTGCGGAGTGATTTTACCCTGAAAGCATGTTGGATTTTTGTCAAATGCTTTTTCTGCATCTATTGAGATGATCATACAGGGTAATTTTTTGTCCCAAAAAAGACAAAACTTTAAAAAGGACAGATCTATTACTGTGGTACATAGCATTAACTGATTTTCAGATGTTAAACCAATCTTGCATTCCTGGGGTAAATCTCACTTGGTCATCCTGTATAATCCTTTTCACATGTTGCTGGAGTTCGTCTGTTATTATTTTACTCAGGATTTTTGCATCTCTATTCTTAAGTATCCAAGAAGTCTTGCCTCTCTGAAATTTTTTTTATAGATCCAAAGAACCATTTTATGTGAACTCTGGATCATTGTCTGAAGAATTAGTTTTACTTTGAAAATTTGAATCTATTTGAGAGAATCCTAAATTCTAAGCTAATAGAGAAAAATCTGTCAGTGTGTCCTGAGAGGGAATCACCTGAGATAAACCAGTAAATCAGTATTTCTGAAGATAGTATAGCATTCTATGTTTGTCTTTTGTTGTCTAGAATATTATTTTGTTATGATGAAATAGTTGCCACTTATCCGCCAATGCATTTCATTCGATATAAGTAGAAATTTTATTGGAGACTCGATGATATACTCAACATAGTGATGATGCTATGTTTGCATGATATGTGTCATTTTTTACTCAGTAATATACTCATGGTATAGTCAATGCACGGATGATGTTCTCGTGAATACTTAATGTGATATATATCATTTGATATAATGAGTTATTCTTTGAGAGATGATGGCATCTTTCATTTGAATGACATTTATAGGCCACTGTATCACATGTTTGTGGAACTGAATCTATAAGTTACATCATTCTACAGCTGCAAAGTTCATGTTTGTGATCATGCTGAGTTTGAGATGGCGATGGTACATCCTTCATGCACAGAGGCTCACAGGGAAGGTTGGAAAGTGGAAACTTAACTGAAGATAGAGTTTGGGGCTGGGACTAGAGACTGGGTGTCATCTTTAGAGGGAAAAAAATGTGAGAGACCAGCAGAAGACTGAGCTTTGAGGAATATCCGCATGGGCAAGAGGAGAGGAAGAAAAAACAGCTCAGGTGAGAAACAGGAGCGATCAGAGTAGTAAGAGAAGAACCAGAGAAGCAAAGGAAGTCCAGGGCGGTCAACAAAGTGAAACCATGGAAAAGGCTAAACGGCTGAGAAAGGTCCTCCAGATTACAACATGTAAGTCATCTTGTAACTTTAGAGAGAACGTTTTTAATTATACCAGAGAACCGAATATTGTCAGAAACTAGACTATATTTCACATGTATTATCTTATTCATACTCACAATAACTTTATGAGATAGATTTTATTATTTCCATCTCACAGAGGAGGAAACGGTGGCTCAGAAATGTTAAGGAACTTGCCCAGGATCAGACAGAAAGTCAATTGCAAGCTAGATTTCAAAACGAATCTGACCCTCCAGGAGAAAGAAGGAGGTATCGTAGCAGGGGTTGAAGGAAACCAAAGCAGCAGGGCAGGCGTGTGAGAGACCCAGAACCCACTGGCGGGCGCAGTGGGTGTCAGAGGGGAGAGCTGCGTCCATGGGCCAGAGTGGACACCCTTTCCCGGGAGCCCCAGTGAGGTGGCCACTGGGGACACGCAGTGCTGCGTCCGGCCTGGTGCTCGCGGGCTCAGCCCTCTCCCCTGTTCTGCTCCTCTTTCATGACTGACTCGCCCCAGAAGGAAAGATCCTCAGGGACACGCAACACCACAGCACAGAGCTACGTTCTGAGAGTAAACAGGATTTTTTTCAGATTGGCGGAGCTAATTGGTGATCCGTAACAGGATGGGGAATTCTGTGTTGTGTACAGAAGACAGTGGCTCTGTAAAGCATAATAATAGCACCGCCAGAAATGTGTCCCCCCCGAACCACCGGCCCGCCTCCCCCACATGTCGTGAGTGCATATGGTGAAACCGCATTTCACTGGGCCCGGTTGCTTTGAAATTGGTGAGGCTCTGGTCAGAAGCTAGGCTGAAGCTTAGCTTTGCTCTGTTTATGGGAACAAAAAAGAATTTTTAAGTTATTTGTTTATTTAAGCAGGGACAGGTGTGTTTTATCTTCTTAAGAACGTACATGATTCTGAAGAACGGAACGATAGCTGTGCCCCTACAGGTCGTGAATGCTCCAACTGGAAATGATTTTTTGTCTCTTACTAAAGCAGGCCTCAAAGGCCTTCTTGAGAAATTCTTTATTAGTTAATGGCACTTGTCATCCTCTGTATTTCAAATAATTAAATGCTTATTCAATACAGTGATTTTATTAAATAATGATATAACCATATAATTTCTTTTAAAATATTCTACGGTCCCATGGGCCTCCTCACTCTTGGTCTGACTTGCTGAGTTAAGTTTTATTCCTTTTATTTTGTTGGTACTCAGCAATGTCTGACCAAGCTTTTTTCCTTTTCTTTTTTTTCCCCCCTTTTTTATTCCCTTTTTATTTGCCTTTCTTTTCCTTTAAAAGAAACAGGTTTCTTTGGGGCCTACGTTAGCAGTCTATCCAGTCCGCATATTTTAACACTCAAGATCCTAAGTAGTAAAATAGAATATATATTTCATGTTTGTATCAAAATTGCTCATTTGCAAACCACGTAATTATCTCGTGAGGAATTTATTCTTCACGCTGATGAGAAGAGTTGAACAAACATAAAAACAACTATCGGAACTGAAATAATGCAGCTTGGCCGTCCTGTGTCCCTCCTCCTCATCTGGCTGCGCTGTCATGGCGGGGACCATCCCTGTAGCTCCTTCAGGCCTCGGGAATTTGTGAGGAACATGCTCCACACCAGGGTATGAGATAAGCTGAAGGCCGCATTTGGCCTGGGATCCTTTGGTTTAATTTTATGTCACTGGGGAAACACACGATCAGCTGGATGCATTTATTTGTGCCTCAAAAAGAAGCATAAACCCTTAGCTGGCCATGATAATTTGGCTAGAGGTACCACCCAGGGCATTTACCATTCCTTTCCCTCGTCGTCTCTCGCCATTATGGATCCTCAGCAGAGCCACAGAGCAGGGCCTGGCCTGATCACTCATCGGGATTGTTCTGTTCATGGTGCGGCTTTCACGCCAGGTCAGAGAGAAACTATTTGTCAGCTTGTGACTCAGGCCGACAGCCTCTTAGGTTAACACCTCTCAGGTGCTGTGATTTCAGAGTTGGTTTATAGGATTATTTGACATTGTTTTCTGTGCTTGGTTTACATGAAGTCCTTTGAGTAGGGCTTTGTTACCCACCTACATAGTAACAATAGAAGTTATTTCTGGTATGGATTTTGTGGGTCAACACTTTGGAAGGAAACTGTAAATGCCAGCGACTGTGCCTTCCTGAGCTGTGAGTCCTGTAGCCGAGCAGCCTGGGGGGACACATAAGTCTCAGTGCTAAAGGCAACTGCTTTGTTTACGGAGCTCCAGCGCTTTCCAAATGTCTGCAGTGTTCTGCCTGTCAGTCGGCTTCCACTATCTGCTAAGTCTGATAACTGATGGGAAGGAAGGAATGAAACAAGGTTTTAAAAAAAGAGTGATTATTCAGATTAAAAGTTTCAAAGCAATAGATGTGAAGCGGGCAGAAATGAAGCACATGGAGAGTTAATATGAACAGGAATGGAAGGTGCAGGGTTGAAGACCGCTGCACCGGGCCTTCTATTCCTAGATGTTAATGGAGAATTGCAAGACCCAGGGAGGACCAAACGGAGAGTGTGGAAGCATGCTTTGCTTATGTAGCTGAACGTTTCCTTTGGCGTTTCCTTCGCCCCCCAGTACTGAAACCCATGGGCAGCAACGTCTTCCTTTTTTTTATAACTGTTACTCATTGGCCGCTGGTTCTGGTTACCGCATGTCAAGAGGGAAGTGGTATAAATCCTTTAGAAACTTGAAAATAGTTGGTGAGATGGAAGTTGGGGGCTGCTGTATGGAAACAGAAACATGAGGTTATTGCCCTTCAGTTTGGCAAAGACGAAGGTTAGGGTGGCACTCGATCAGAGTTTGAAAACCATGTGCGCAGTGTAGATCAAGCGGGTAAGAACTGTCCACTTCTCCAAATGCCACTGTTTATGGGAAAATGGAAGTATATGGAATTTGCTTTCCCCCAAAATAATTGGTACTGGTTGGGAGAGGGGGAATGATCGGAATTGGAATTGCTCTTTAGAAAAATCACTCAAAAAATAAAAAATAAAAAAAATAAAAGGGCCACTGTTTGTGACAGAGAAAAGTGGCTGCAGGAGCCACTGTTCGGCCAGCCCAGGCCAGCCCACCCTGCGGCTCTGAGCCCGCATGCCCAGGCACACCGGCTCTCTCAGTAAGCTCAGCCTTAGGCAGACAGCTCTTCTTTTGCCCTCATCTCTGGAACATCAGTACTATGGTCTCTTGGTCACTCGGTCTCCCCAACTGCGGTGACCCGTCCAGCAGCCACCCTGTGGGCATTCTCGACCTGCTCCACCGCCGAACGCTCGAAGTGTAGAAGTCCACAGAGGATCCACAGCCCTGTTTTTCCCGTCCTGCAGTCCTGTGGAAGTCACCAATATAATCTTTCTCCTTCCGAAATAACCCGGCTTTTGAGCACCAGTGGCCACCTAATTACCAAACTCAATGATTTTTCTTCGGTCCCTAATCTACTTGTTCTTTTGTATTTGAAGCTTTTAATCATCGTCATCTTGTCGAGTTTTTTCTTCCTTCGATTTCCCCGTGTGAACGCTGTCTTCCTCTTATGCCTGCCTTTCCGATGGCTCTCTCTCCTTCATGGATTCCTTTTCTTTCCCCACTATCTAAAATTACATATTCTGCAAAGGTTCTTTAACATTTACTTGCTCTTTCTCTCCTCTCCCTCGCTAATGTATTCTATTCTCACTGCTCTCACTTTCACCTCTAGGCAGAACCTTCTCAGATCCACTTCTAGATCTCTGATTTTGTGTGTCTGCCCTGTCCCTACAGTTTCAAATTCCCGATGAATATCCTATGCACATATCCCACCAAAAACTCAAAATTATCTTTCACCTTAAACCCATAGCTCTTCCTGATTTACCTGTTTTCTTCCCCCTGTGCACCCCCAATAGCACCATCATTCCAGGTTCGAACACCTGTGGGTCATTGCTGATTCCTTGTAGCGTACACTTCTTCACCATGGTGGCTTTCTTCTGTAACCGTAGAACAACACGTCTCTTTGGTCCCCCTCTTTCATAGGACACTGCCATTTCCAACTTCATAAAATGCTTTCTTCATTCAACACGTATCCCTCAGGCTACGAATACGTGTCAGGGCCTATGCCAGAGGATGGAGATACAAAGAAAAGTTATCATGGTTCTTGTCCTCACGGATCTCAGCGTCTAAAAGAAACAGAGAAGTGCAGGCAAAACAGTGTAATGAAATGCGATCACTGCTCTAACGAAGACGCAATTAAGAAAGGACGGAAACAGCAGAATCGTACTGTTGGAAGGGTCCAGGCAGGCAACACAAAGGAGGCAATGCTTGAGTTGAAACTTGAAGGATGAGTAGAATTTTACTGGGTAGGCATTTGGATGACTGGGTATCCAAGGAAAAAGGAAAAGCATGTAGCAATACGTAGAGTGACCCAAGATAATCACTTTCAGAGAACTATGTGTGATTTGGCATTTGGAGAGTCAGAGGTAGACATGCCAGGAGATAAAGGCAAGATAATATTTATGGTATGCTAAGGAGCTTGGACTTGATCCTCTGGCCAGCGGTAAACTAGTAAGGAATTTTGAGCAAGAGAATGACATGACCAGATTTATATGTTAGAAAGAGTGTTCTGATTGCTCTGTAATGATTAAATAAGGAGAAGAGTAAGACCAAATGCAGAAAAATGTTAGGCAGAATGTTTAATGGGCCAGTGAAAGATGATTGACAGTGGACTTAGGGGAGATACAAGGAGGAAGAATCAACAAGATGTGATGACTGATTAGCTATCTGATGAGGATCTTGGTTGGTTCCTTTCTAAGCCAACCCTAAAAATGGTCCTCAGCACCTGTGACAAAGCTGCCTTCATGGCTTAAGCTATTGTTGGTCCCTCCGATCAACAAGGAAGGCAAGTGCCTGGATTGGGGTGACGAATAAATGGAGCCCAGTACAGGCCACCTCCAGCTCCAGGAAAGCCCTTGTGCCAGGTCTGCCCACAGCCACAGGGACCTCGCATCTCCTTTGGCTACACAGAGGGCACCGTGATAAACCGGAAGAAAGGAGAGATATGCTTTGAGGAATGGGAGAGATAATTTATCTGTTCATAATTTAGATTTTAATGTTGCTGTGAAATGGAAAACATCGTTCCTGCCTTCTGGGACTAAATGCTGGGAGAAGACATCTGTTTACAGATTTGTCCTGGGCATGTTGTGTAAATTCATGTTTAAGTCATAATTTCAGGTGAACTGTGAGGAGGGCAGGGAAGGGGAACAGGTCCCAACACATTCTTCCTTTCCTTACAGAAACTTCTACCCCAGGGGTTTCTCGAGCTCGGCAATATGAACATTTTGGACTGGACAAATCTTTGTTTGGGGTTGGGGCTGTTCTTGCCCACTGTCAGATGTTTGTCAGTATCTCTGACCTCTAGCCGGGGTGGGCCTCATCTACCCTACACCCAAGTTGTGACAACCAAAAATGTCTCCATTGTGGGGGCAAAATCACCTCCAGTACAGAATCGCTGCTCCGCACTAATGTTTTTCAAATTTTAATGTGCGCAGGACCTTGTTCAAATGTGTATTCTGATTCAGTGAGTCCAGGGCAGGGCCTGAGACTCTGCATTTCCAGCAGACTCCCAGGTGATGCCCTCTGCTGCTGCTCTGAGGAGCACACTCCGAACAGCTCAGCTTTTACACTGCCTGCCTCTGCTCGCTTCTACGCACCCTCCCACCACCCGGGATGGCGGCGGAGAGGTAACCAGGGCCTCTCCGCGTCTCGACAAGGCCGTCCGCCAAGCACGGACCCTCACCTTGCGCCCCATTCTCCACATGCTCAGTTGGAGGGACACAGAGCAGACGGGAGTGAATTAATGAGACGCATCTCAACCTTACTGTTAACGCCCTGAGGTCACACAGAAAGCCTCGGGCACCTCGAGGCCGGAGAGGCCGGGAGGAGCTCCCGCATCAGCCAAGGCAGCTGTGACTCCGTCCACTGGGTGCAGTTCGGAGGGCGCAGCCGCTAATGGGACCAGATGGTCTGCGCCTTGTCTGTGGGCACGTGCCTCCCACCCCCACACTCACACAGCGATTTCCTCATTTGTTCCTTCCCTCCGGAAGCAGAACAGCCATTTTTAAATGGAATGTGACCGAAGGCTCTCTTTCTTCCCAGTCCGTGTGCCATTGAGCTTTCAGATGTGAATGTGTTTGATCACAGAACTTTCTTTGGAAGCCCCAGCAGCCTGCGTTATTTAGAAGCCAAGTAAGGTCGTGATTTAGAGCAAAATGAAAAAATAGGTACCTCTCCTCCCACTTCTTAAAAGGCGATTCGTAAACAGGGCATCATCCCTCATTAAATGCAAGTAATTACTGGAGGTGTCATGTGTTAGCACTTTGCTGTTAACATATTAGGGAGAAACCCTTTATTAAAACTGCCCGAGAGGCCGACAGAGAGCAGTTTGTTCCCCAAACCTGAGAGGGAGGGCGGCGGGGCTGTCTGCGGGTCCACCTGCCCTCAGCCTGGGCGAGTGTCACTGAGGGCTGAGGCTTGTTGCACTGAGGAGTTCTTCCACCAAACCGACGTCCTTCGAAGCGGTGAGACCCAGTGCATGCTTCTGTTTGCGCTGTTTTTACTCCGAAACTGACCCTTTTATTCAGCATTGAACACGACAGACCGCTCAGGCACAGCCGTCCCCTCGTAGCGTCGTGGGCCGCTTCCGTGAGAGTCCTCCTGCTAGCGTGAGTCTAGTTCTCCACGGTTTTATCACTTCTGCTTTTTTCTTTGTTGAGAAGAATCATTTCGGAATTAGGTTCTGACTCAAAAAAAAAAAAAAATTCAATTTAGTTGGTTCAAGAGACTATGGGAACAAATGAGGGACATTACGGTCCCTAAAGACTAGCTAGATGGGAAGCTGTCACCACCCCCAGGCCTGCTGATGGGTGGGGAGGAGGTCACAGCGTTGCCAGAGCCCAGGTAGAGCTGGGGCCGCAGGGGGACATAACAACTGCCAAAAAAGAAATGAAATAAAGACGAAATACACTGATCTCGCCTTTCTCCAACCTCCAGTCACCTGCGGGTGCCTCCCGTTGGCAGAACTCAACGCGAGGCTGGCTGGAAAGGGCGCAGGAGCCACGATGCGCAGGGTCGGCCTCCCGGGGCCCAGAGCAGGGACAGAAGGCAGTGGTGGCTCTGACGGGTGGGACGGGAGGGGGCAAGCGGAGAATAGTCAGTACACATTCCCTTTCATTTCCATCATAACTGCTTGGCAGTTGATTAATACTCCTTGACGTTTGTACTTAGCAGCAAAAAACACCTGCGAGCAGAGCACAGGTGTACGATATACCAGGTAGACCGAGGAGCACCGTGGTGGCCACGCCCGAAATGGCTACACTGACGGTTGGTAGTAGGCAGAGGGGATGGTCCACATCTGCGTTTGGCCAAGATTCCCAGGTGATAATGTGCATACAGTAAAGCGTGAGAGGCACTGGAGCAAAGTTTGTTATGTGTAGAGAAGTTTCTGTAGATATACCCTGCAAATGAGTCACGCACTGCCGGACTGGCTTAACGAACAGACCGTGGACAATTCCCCATCTTCCCTGTTGATGCAAATTCCACCATCCGTTGGGGCGCTCAGGGACTCAAGCTCCAGTCTAGACAATCCACTTAGCGTGAGTTAGAAGCAGCGTGCAGGCTGCCCAAAGCCGGGCTCCCTCAGCCCGTGCGAAGGCAGCTGCCTGCAGCTGGTCTCCTCTGGTTCTCCCATCGGTCTGTCTCACTTGCGTGAAACCAGCTCCCAGAGCTGCCGTTTAGCAGATGCAAACATCCTACACAATTATTCTCTTCCCAGGCACAGCAAAATAGCTTCCCCTACCCACTTCAACTGGAGCGTCTTATTTAAAGTTCACACCCAAGGAGAGCAGAGTGTTAATGGCTGATTTCTCCTAAATGAGCTAGAGAATTGGGAGGCCTCATCCCCTCGGCTGACAGCTGTGGGGTCTGTGTCCATCTGCCTGGCCTCTGCCGGTCCTGATGCTGCGTCTGGGTGGGGGACTTCCACGAGGGAGCTGCCAACAGCACAGCATCCCTGCTGTTCATCGGGGCTGCCGTGCACCGGCCCTCCACTCCTCTAACCAAGGCCCTGCGGTATCCCCTTAAGTCACACAGCAGAGTCCCCGCTGGGTGCATTGGAGTCTGGTGTCCATAGTTTTCCTTTCCTCTAAATGCCAGGTGAGGACCGCGTGGTAGCCGAGAAGGGCCTTCCTGGCTTTCCCAGGCTGAGGGAGGTCGGGTGGAGGGTGGAGAATACTCAGCAAGGCGGGGCACCCCCACATCCCCCCGCTGTCCTAGGAGAAGCAGGGATGTCAGGGAGCGGGCAGGCTGCATGGATTTGCAGGCTGTGGTGGTAAGGGGAAGCTGTTCCCTGTGCGACTCCTCATTTTTTTTTTTTTTTTGAATTATGACCTTTCGTTGCTCAGCTTTTTAGCAGTCCCCTCCCATCAAAGTACACCCTGTTTCTAATATAAAATATTTCTAATTATAAAAAGAATGCCTGCCCATTAAAGAAAATTTGGAAAACACAGAAGAGCATAAACATTACTCATGTTCCATCCCAACACGCCCTCCCCTACCCCGACGTGTGTCCTCTTCTTTCCTTTTCCCCACAAAGATATTATCACATTACATAGTAATGACAAACTTTTTGTTCACTTCGTGTTATTTCATGAGAATTTCCCATGGCATTGAAATATTCTTCAAAAGATAGCGTCGAATGACTGCTTGGCATCCACCCTTTGGAGGTAACGTAATTTATTCAGCCGATCCTCTGTTGATCACATTTAGCTTGATTCTAGTTTTACACTATTATAATTAATACTGTGATGATAATCATTGCGCATAAATCTCTGCTGTGTCTGTAATTATTTCCCTTGGATAGATTGCTACAAGTGGAATTATTAAGTCAAAGGGCGTGCATGTTTTAAGACTCTTATTATATGGCACAATATTGTCCTAAAGAGACACTGTCTCGCTTTATGTCTTCTTTTCTGAATTGCCTGTTTGTGTCCATGGCCTGATCCCTCCTCCATCCCCCACCCATCTAAGGAAGTCCGTCCCTTCTTACTTGTAAGATTTTTTAAAAACATATGCTAAAAATATTAACTTATTTTTTAATTGCGGTAAAAGGTACATAACATTTTCCGTCTTAACCGTTTTTAAGTGTACAGTTAGTTCAGTAGCGTTAAGTCTGTTCACATTGTTGTGCAGACAATATCCAGGACTCATTCGTTTTGCAAAACTGACCCTCTGTACCCGTTAAAAAATAACTCCCCATTCTCTTCTCCCCACAGCCCCTGGTCACCACCATTCCACTTTGTCTCTCCGAATTTGACTTCTCTAGGTGCCTCATAGAAGTGGAATCATAAACTATTTGTCTTTTTGTGTCTGGCTTTTTTCAGTTAGCACAATATTCTCAAGGTTCATGCATGTGGTACCATGCGACAGAATCCCCTTCATTTTCAAGGCAGCGTAATATTCCGCTATGTGTACAAACGCCATTTTATTTATCCATGGATACTTAGGTTGCTGCCCCCTGTTGGCTGTTGTGAACAATGCCGCCGTGAATGTGAGTAATGTGCATTTGTGACCATTTTTGACATACAAAGGTATAAAATTTTTTATAAAATCTGACCTATTAGGCCTTTCTTTTGTTGCTTCTTCTTCATGTTCATGTTTAGGCATTTCTTGCTCACCCAGGATCAGAAAAAATATTTTTTAAAATTTTCTTCTTTTACCATCTCTCTTTTTTTTTTCTGTGTATTAAATTCTAGGCTATACCTAGAACTTGTTTTGACGAATGGTGTATGTTCAGAATACGTTTGTTTGCAAGGAATGCAAACCCACTTAAAATACTTCAGATAAAAGGAAGCCTATTCAGCAACACCTCTCAACTGGGCCACCTGGGAACTGGGCAGCCCTCAGCCAGGGAGCGTCTCCTTGCGGCCACTCTGCACCTGCTCAGCTCGCACGTGGTTCAGGAGTTCTCAGAACTAGGGCCTGCATACAGCTTTGAGATGTCTTGACAGGACTCCAGCTCCAATTCTGTATGATTCTGCATGTGCAAGTACTCTGACAAGAGTTCTTCAAACTCTTAGTTTATAATCTTGAGGACAAAAAAAAAAAAAAACAGTTCAACATAGTTCGTGGATCGGTTTCCTTTGTGTCTGTTGTTCCCTTTTTGGTCCAATCAGCTCTCACCAGGAAAATGGGAGAGTGTCATGTGATACCAAAGAAAGCAAGAATTCCCAGGCCTATGCTTTTACCTGAGAATTAGAGGGGAGCTTCCGAAAGGGTGTCTGGGCTGGGCAAGAGCCCAGATACATCTGCATTGAAAGAAAATGCAGAGATCACGCTTGTCTTTCTCAAACAGTCCTCTGTACTCCATTATCTCTTCCTTTACCCCACTGGTTATATGCCGTCTTTATCATACACTCATTCCTTTAGCTTGCTATGATCTTTTTCCCGGGATCTCTGTTTTTTTCTATCTATTCTTATGTTGGTCCCATACTGGTTTAATTATCACAGCCTTATAGTATGTAATATCTGGACAAATTCTCCTTTATTCCATCTTTTTTCAAATGTCTTGTCTCTTCATTAGTTTTTTTCCGGACAGATTTTAGATTCAACTTTCCTGCTTTTCAGTTTACATGTGCACTGTTGTCATTGGAATTATTTTAAGACTGCTGATAAATCAGTATGATGAGAATTTACATTTTCACGATATCTAATGTGTGCACTATTTCCACTTATTTTTAAATAAAAATAAATTTGATTTAATTTAATTCAATTTGGAGAGTTTTGAGGGTTTCATAGAACCTAGAAACTTGGATCCACTTTGTCACCAAACAAAGGAAGTACAAAGTTAACCTCACCCAGCATTAATTAATGAATGTTGTGTCTGGTCCATGTCTATGGACTTTAACTCCAAAGGAATTTAAAAGCTGAGGCAATTATATGGATAAGTTAGAGGGGCATCTTCTAGGAGGCAAAAGCAGTTTTAGAGGTTTTGCTTACTCAGTGGATAGGGCCCTGTGACTGGTTAGTTACCACTCAGCACTGCCCTATGCATAGATCAAACACGAACGCGCCAGGACTCTGAACTTCAAATGATTAGAATGTGGACACCAGTCTGTGTTAATTAACTCAACAAACAGTAATGAGCACCCACCACCACGTGCCAGGCACCGTGCTCACTGCAGGATGGCAGTGAGCATAGGATGCGGTCCTTGCTGTGTGGTGAATAGTCCTGGATGTGCTCACCAGCAATGACAACAGAGACAGAATCCTGTCAGTGCCGTGAAGCACGCGGCAAGTGCTGTGGATACTCAGAGATGGGAGCAGCTCACAGCCATCTGGATTCGGGGGATTTTTCCCTGTTTGTTTTGTGGGGGAACAGACTACAAGTGACATTGAATTGATCACCTGGAGGGTTAGCCAGGCCCAGGCTCAGGTGTTCTTGAACGCGTTACTTTGACCACTTCTTGCCATTGACCTTAAATTTGGTTCTCCACATCCACGTTCCTGGGCCCAGTTCTTTTGGACATGACCTCTCTTGACCTGGTCTCTGATGCTTTCACTAGTTTCACTTTCTTGCAATATAATACTTCTCCATTTCTAATGGCAGCCCAATGCTGCTGAAAGACAACAGGCTTTGGAGTAAAACTATGTTTTGCTGAAATCCTTGCTACTGACATTACTAGCTATGTGATTTTGGACAAATGATCTTAAATGAGGAAGGTTTTATTTTTCTTATTCGCCATAGGAGGGTAATTAATACATCTCATGTGTGGTTGTTTCCAACGTTCAATTAAATGAGATTTTATATAAAGCATGTAGTCAAGTGCCACATCAGAAGTGGTTACCATTTTATTAATATTTGCCTTCCCTTTGGAGCAGAGGCCTCCTAAACCTGGAGATTTATCACATGTCTTCTGGATTTAGCCTGACTTTACCTTTCAGTGAAAACAATTCTTTTTACTTAAATCGCTCTGTTAGAAGGAGTTCTGAGCCTTAAACTCCTTGTCAACTGTTGTGCTAAGTTTATTAGTGGAATAAATGTCTTTGGGCCAGTTGCTGAGATGAATACTCTGCCTGCTAGCATGTACAGTTCACTTTCTTTTGGAGTCTCTTTCCCTCATTTCTCACCCTTGTGAACAGATGCTACAGCTTTATTAGAGGCAGAGCTGATGCCTCTGCTCAGAACTCTTTGCACTCAACATTCTTCACAAGGAATCCCTTCTCCATTCCTTCCTGGCCAGCTCCAGGGTGCATTTTTCCCCTGTCACCCAAGGAAGCATGCTGGGCTGTTTATTATCACGGTGTCAACTCTCCCAGAGTCACGTTCTAAATCGCTGGGCACAGTCTTGCTTGTGGAAGAGTATGTTGCTTGCAAAGACTATCTTTCTGAGCAGAGCTGTATAAAGGAAAGAACAGTAACTAGACTTGGAGGGAGGAAATAGATGGTGTTAAGACTAGCCATGCCCCTTATAAACACTGCGTTTTGCAACCCACTTTCTTTTTCTAGATGTATTTTCTCATTTTTCTAATCAGGGGGTAAAGATCGGTGGTCTGTAAATTCCCTTGCAGTTCTGATGGTCTCCGAATTATAAACTTAATGAAATATGGGCATTTAAGGAACTAGAATACTAAGAATAGTTGCCTTCTTGTTGTAATAATTGGGGTACAAATGAGAGTTTAACACATGGATTACAACATGGATTTTTAAAAATGTTTTAAATTTAAGGTATAACATAAATATTATAATACTAACGTATAGAAAGTGTACAATCTTTAGTATATAACTTAAGGATTTTTTTCTATCTATTCATTCATCCACCTATCCTGTCCCCTTATCCAGCACCTAGAAAAAAATATGTAGAAGGTCTCCATCTCCCCATAAGGTTCCTTCACGTTCCTTCCTAGTCGGAATTTAACCCCCAGACATAACCACTATTCTGACTTCTGTCATTGTCAAATAGCTTGGTCTGGTTTTTTGGGTTTGTTTGTTTGTTTTGAGCCTCTTTCAAAAGAACTTGGTCTCTTGATCGTCAAGTAAATGAAATCCTATGGTGTGTATTGGGTGTGCATTGTCTTGTGTCTGGCTTTTCACTTAATACAGCATCTGTGGGAGTCATCCATGTTTTTACGTCTGCCAGTAGTTCACACTTTATGTTGTATTTTATTTCGTAAATATACCACAGTGTATTTATTCAGTCTACATTGGATAGGCATTCTGGTAATTTCCATTTTTTCCTATTTTAAATAAAGCTGCAATAAATATTCTTGCACATGTCTGGTTATGGATCTACACTTTTTTCTCTTGTAAATAGCTAGGTGTGAAATTGTCGGAATATAGAGCAGGGATATTTTCTCTTCAGTACAAACTCCCAGCAAGCTTTTCAGAGGGTCTTATCATTTTACATTCCCAACAGCAGTGGATGAGAGTTCCAGATGCTTCACATCCTCACCAACACTTGTTGTTGCCAGTTTTTTTAATTTTAGCCATTTTGGTGGGTGTGTAATGCTTTTCATTATGGTTAAAAGCATGGATTTTTTTAAAGCCATAAAAAAACTTGTATATGAGCCCCAAGTCTTCTGTTAATGGGGTAAGTGAATAGGAACAAGAAACCTAAACACTCTGAGACTCAGATTCTTCACCCGTAAAATAAAGGATATTCTTGCCCACCTCAAGAGGTTTTATGAAAATTAAATGAGACAGTGATTACAGAGCAGAGGACTTGGCTCATAAATACCCTTAATATTAAATAGCAATTATTACAGCTGTTGTTATTGTTATTATTATTGCAATTGATATAATTCAGATAAGGAAATCCCTTATTCCATTAAGGTCGTCCTACATTTAAGGGTATTGTTAGTTGAAAGTATATTAAAAAAATGTTTCAATGGTATAAAGATCTCTTAGGAAGTTTGTAGGAATTTAAGAATATGAGAGAAGAAATTAATTCAGTCCATTGACATCTCTCAATGGTACAGCCTGTGTGCCCAGCACTGTTCTGGATACTGGGTCCCCTCTTGTGGAACATAAATTCTAGGGTGTAAGGGGGGAGACAGACAATAAATAATAATCAAACAGGTGAACAAGGTAGTTTTATATAATAGTGTGTGCCTGTGATGAAAATGCAAAGATGTGATAGAGAACATCGGGGAGCCCACCGGGGATGAGGTGATTAGAGAAGGTCTCTTTCAAGAGGTGACAATCGCAGTAAAACCTAGATGATTAAGAAGGTCCTAGGCTTGCAAAGAGCTGAGGACAGAGAATTCCAGGAAGAGGGAACTGCCAGCGCAAAGGCTGTGAGACAGGCATGAGCTGGGCACACTGGAAGCACAGAAAGAATTCACCGTGGCTACAGCGAGCCCAGGGGACGGGGTATGAGGGAGGGAAGCCGATGGGGCCACGGCATGTGGCATCTTGTGGAATATTTTACATTTGCATTTTTGGTGCGGTCCTTGGAAGATTTTAAAAAGAGTCATAGCACGATCGGATGTCTCTTTTTAGGCAATTGCTTTTGTGATGTTACGTAGAGAAGATGGACCTGGCAAGGCATTGGAGGCAGGTCACACGAGGGCTGGGGGCGGCTCTGACTAGGCGGCGGCAGGAGAGATGAGGACGAGCGAGTGGACGTGAGGTGAAGCCTGCAGGTAGTCCTGACAGGCCTTGCCCAGGATAGTGAGGATGAGGTCAAGAGAGGTGTCAAGGTCGTAGGATTGGGTGGGCAATGATGAGGAAGACTGAAGGAGAAAGAGTTTGGAGGGTTGAAGAAATAAAATTTTCTTTCGACCATTGTGATGGGTTAAATTGTGTCCTGCCCCCCCACCAAAAAAAAGATATATTGAAGTCCTAATCCCTGTACCAGTAAATGTGACCTTATTTGGAAGCAGGATTTTTGCAGGCACAGTCTAGTGAAGATGAGGTCGTACCAAACTAGGGTGGTCCTTAATCCACGTGGTGACGGCTGGTGTTGACAAGAGTAACAGAATGGATAACAGACAGGAAAGAACTGAGAACAAACCGCGAAGGGAAAAAAGTTACCGTCAGCAACTCTTGACGAATTTCACCGTGAAGGACAGTGGAGAAACGGGGCCATGGCCAGGGTCAGGGCACGGGGTGAAGGGAGGGTGTTGCGTTTAAAGTCGTGAGAGTCTGGAGACGTTTAAGTGTGAACGAGCCTGCTGAGGGAGAGAAATTGATGAGCGAGGAGGAGAAGGGGAATTTCAGGAGCTAAGTCCTTGAGAAGGTGAGAGCGGGTGGGCTATGGTGGAATAAGGACGTGTCGCTCACTTTAATGGCAGGGAGGACGAAATTCCCCATGAAACAGAGAGAACCTTTCCCACTGCTCGCTTTTCTCCATGGAGTATGAGACAAGGTCATCAGAGGAAGGGCATGGGAAACGGGAACCAGGAGAAAGTCAAAGACGTTTGGGAATTGGAAGAGCCAACATTCCAGGGAAGGAGAGCAGAATTCCTAAAGGGTTGAAGGGCCCTTTGAAACTTGTGGTGCTTAATTCTAAGAGACACTTGGCAGTCACAATGATACTGAAACATGCAGTGCTTAAGGCATTCCAGGCGCTGTTCTAAACCCTTTGCGTAAATTATCCGCTGAGTCCTTTCACTCACCTGATGAGAAGGGTTCTGCTGTTTTCTCCATTTCGTAGATGAGTGGGCTGGGAGATTAAGTAATTTGTCCCAAATCACACAGCTAATAAGAAGCCTAGTAGTAGCAGTAATAATACTACTAGTAGTAAACATTTATTGAATAAGTGTAAGGTGCTCTGTGCTTTATACAAATTTTTGCATTTAATTTAATCTTCATGACATACGAGGCAAACATCATTCCCATTTTACAGACGAGGATAACTGAGGTTTAGAAAGTGCGAATGGTTTGTCCAGAGCCATACAGCTGGTGTCAGACCCAGACTGATCTATTGGCAGCCTACGCTCTTATCCTCTGTGTGTTACTGAGGTGTGTCTAGGTTCCTGTGGCAGCTCAGGCTTAGCTTTCCTGGGAGTACGGTAGAATGAAAGGGACCCCCAATATGGAGAGACAGGGGCTTTAGAGTCTGTTCTAAATCACAGTCGAGTCACTCTGAGACTGTAATTATTTAACCTCTCTGAGACTTTCCTCAACTGCAAAATAAAGATAATGTCAATATTTTCCTCAAACATTTTCCTCTAGATAATAAAAGGCATTCATCACCGATGTCTCAGTCCAGAGGCACGTGATGAAATTACATAAGGTGGTGGCAGTTTCTCAGGATCGTTTAGTCGAACGTCACTAATGTGGATGTACTCGCTGGAAGTGTCTCTGCAGAATGTGAGAGGAGGTCGAGAAACAGAGAGAAAAGAGGTCTCCATCGCCCCCTCCCCCAGGGCTGACACACCATCCACCTGAAAGGTGATAACAAGAGGGACCTGATTCACTTACTTCTCAGTAGACCCTGGGGATCTAACCTATGTTCTCTTAAGAGGTTTGAAGCAAAGAGAGAGTCCTCCTCCCTGCAGAGAGGGCCTGCGTCCCTTGCCTGTCCTACCCGGTCTTCTTCAGGCCTCCTCCTGGCCGGAGTTCTGCTCATGACAATGAAACCGCACTGAGATGCTCATTGGAGTCAGACACTGGAATTTGGTCAGACTCTGGGCATCATTCCAAGGGGACTGCAGCCAGCGTATCTGAGGAAAAAATAAATGGCGCACTGGGGTCCCCTGAAATAGAAGTCAGCCTCTGCGTCGCTTTCTCCAGCACAGGGCAGGCCGTGTGCTGTGCGGGGTGCTGGGGAGAGCTCTGGTCTGGGATGTCAGAGGTGTAGATAGCAGTCATAGCCCCGTGGTCAACACCTCCATGACCTTGGACTGCGGTCTCTCCCTCCTCCCCAGCCCCAGTTTCCTCATTGGTAAAAGGTGACTCCTTCAGTTGGGAACGTGCAGAATAGGAGGACCCTGGGGAGTTCCCTGACGCAGAAGAGGAAACACTGTGGTCCTGACGCGAAGAGCAGCTCCCATTTACTGAGGGTTTGTTGGTGCACAGTATTCTGCAGAACGCTTTGTACAAGGATCTCCTTTAATCCTCATCGCCCTCCTGCGAGGTTAGGTATTAGCGTCTATGTTTGATAAATGCCTTGCCATTTACACAAGGAAATGTGGCCCTCTCATTCCCTGGCCCTTGTAATTTTTATAAAAGGACATTAGGTTTTTTTTTTTTTTCATATCGAAAAGTACAAAGAGAAAAAAAAAATGGCCCCTGACCTCACTTCACAATTCCAGATAAATTGTAAATATTACAGAAAGAAAAATAACACATATACATGTTTAGACAATTCAGACAGTAAAGAAAGTAATAAAAATCAAAGGTAAACATCTCCTTCATTTCCCTCCAGACCCTTTCCCCAAAGGAAAGTGTTAATAACTTCTATGCATGATTATTTCCAGAAAAAAATACTGTTTGTATAAACCATCCTACCTGGAATGGACCTATTGATATTCTCTTTCTATGTATTCTTTTATATTGTTACGTATTTAAAAAGGATCATCCTGAAGCATTGCTCTGTGACTTGCTTTTTGTTTTTTAAACTTCCTTAAAAATCTTCCTACGTCAGCACGTACAGCTCCGCCTCATTCTTCTTAACAGCTGCATGGTATTTCATCATATGGATGGACTCCAGGTTATTTAGCAAGCCCCTCATTGGCATTGACTGCTTGCAATCAGTTGCGCGCTGGCTAGCCTAGTCCACATGTTATGGAGAATTTGAGAGCACGTATGTCAGGTAAATTCCTAGCAGTGGGCAAGTCAAAGGCACACCCTTCCCCTCGGCACCACCCATTTCTACTCCCACCAGCAGCAATGAGGCATCATCAGATCCTTAGGTTTTGCCAAATTGATTGGTTTTCAGAAAAGGTATCTCATATTCTGATTTACGTTGCCTTAACTAGGAGTTAAGGTTTATCATATTTTCATATATTCACTGGATTTTTAAATTCTTTTTGTGGGCGGTGGGAACTACCTATTCCTATTATTTGTGTATTTTTTCTAGTTTTTGGGTTCATTTGTTTTTACGTGTGTATCTTTTTATTATTGATACGATTGAGCTTTTTATAAACAAAGGGAAAAGCCCTTTATCCCATGTGTTGAAAATACGTCCCTGGGGTTTAGTGTGTGTTTTATTTTTGCCTGTGGTGTGTTTTCCCACAGAGAAGTGTCAGCGGTGTACGTGGCTGCACAGCAGGACCTACACACCACCAGGCCCCCTCTCAGCTCGTCAGAGAGCAGCTCTGGGCCCGTTCCCAGGACATGTTACACATTTCACGCAGGCTCTAAAGAGGGACACTGGCTCTGCCATCCCTGAAACTGCTTTGGTTTTATTTCATGACCGCACCATATTTTTATGGCCCTGTTTGCACACCAGATTCTCTAGGGCAGCTCCAGTATCATTTAACTTTGTTTCTGTTAATAAAGATAATTCACTAAATGTTAAAAAATGTGTAATCTGGTTCACCAATCGTTTCCGAATGAATTTTTGGATTTGTGTACTGCTCGAAGATTAAAAAAAATATATTTATGGTTTTAGAAATTCTACAGTTTTACTTCTTGTGTGAGAGATTTCCTTATTGGGTAGTTTTTTATTTCCCCCCCAATGGGGACTTGTGGATTCTGAAAACTGGAGATTCCGTGTTGCCTTAATCTTGAAGGATAATTTGGTGATGATAAAATCTTAGAGTAACAGTTACTTAACCAAAAAAAAAAAAAAAAAAAAACTATCAATCTATCCATCATCTATCTATACCTATCCATTTTATAAAATAAGTGAAATAAAGAATTATTTAATAGTCAAGCACAGGAAATAGAACATGGAAGCACCTTTTATGCCTTTCTGCACTTACATTTCTCCCCTAACCTATAGAATTATCCATTATATATTGAAATCTCTATTTCACGGAATTTATTTATATTTATATAATACTACATATGCACATATTTTTAAACAATACGAAGTGTTATACTGTATATTTTAAATCTATGACGCCTTCCCATTTTTCTTCAGCTTGCTTTGTGTATTCAACATTGCAACTGAGAATTATCTATATTGGTATTTAGAGCTCTCATTCATTTCATTTCATTGCATTTGATTTGCACTGTTGCATGGGGTTACATTGTTTGAGTACACCATGATATATGACTTTTCTCTTGGTTGGAATACAGATTTTTCTCCCAGTTTGTCTCTGTTACAGACAGTACTGCACCCCAACAGTCCTGTGCGTATCTCCCTATGCACATGTGTGAGGATTTGTCTGGGGTTTGTACCTAGAAGTAGAATTGCCAGTTCTATGGTATATCCACAGTCAACTTTATCAGCCATTGCCAAAGTTCTTTCCAAAGCAGTGGTATTGATTGATACTCCCACCAGAAGGGTACATGAGTTCTTGTTTCTGCTTATTTATGTCGCTAATCTCGGACATTCTAATTTTTGCTAGTCTATTAGGTGTGAAATGATATGTCATTATGGTTTCAATTTGAATTTTCCTGATTCCTTGTGAGATTGAACGCTGCTATATGTGCACTTGCCCTTCAAGTTTTCTCCTCTGTGAGTTGCCTACTCATTTCTTTTGCCTATTTTTTCCTATTGAGTTGTTTTCTTTGTTATTAATTTGAAGTTATTTATGTGTTCTGGAAATTAATGTAAATATGTTTTCGAGGTTTTGACTTGCAGTTTCATAACTGCTTTTGATGTATCACAGTTTAAAAATTTTCAATTGTTTCTTCTCTAGTTGGTGACTTTTGAGTCTTGTTTAAAAATTCTTTCCTGTTCTGAGATCACTAACATATTCTTCCTCATTTCTTTCCTAATAATTTTTAAGGTTTTTTTTTTTTTCTGGGATTTAACTGCTTAGTGCCCATTGAATTGATTTCTGTGTATGTGTTTTTGTGTATATTTGCATGTGAGTGAGTATGTATGTATATTTTCCCCATTTGTTCTACTTCTATTTAGTGAAAACCCTAGACTTTTTTCTGAAGAAAGTTTTTCTATTCTCTCTTCATTATTTTCAATGAATTTTGAGGTAGAGGAATAGAATCAAATATCTCCACCCAAAAATATTAGCAAACACTTAATACTAGTGTTACTGCTCTGAATGCTGTATAATATGAATTATGCATATTAACTAACTCACTTAAACATCTCAACAGCCCTGTGAAACGGGTAGCATTATTGTTTCTCTTTTGCATTTGGGGACACATAGAGAGGTTGGAATCTTGTCCATTGGGTTCCAGTGTTCCTCAACCAGTATGGAAACACCTCTATGGAAACAAAAGTCTCAAAATGTTTAAAAATATTGCTTCACTTTCTATAGGTTTCATGTTCTATGAAGTTGGCTTGAGTTTTTTCCTTTTTTTTTTTAATGGCATTTCACCAGAGTGTATCTAGATATTGGTCCCTTCTAATGTATAGCCTGGTACTTGATTATTTCTTTTGATCTAAAGACTAGTTTTCCATCTGCTCAGGGAAAAAAAAAAACTATTAACTTTTAATTATTGCTTCTGAATTATCCCTTCTGTCTCTCCTCTGGGAGTCTTATTTTAAATAGATGTGACTCCTAGAGTTGTCCTCTGTGTCTTGTCTTTTCTGCCACCATTTTTATCTCTGTCCTTCCCCACTTGGTACCCAATGCATTTCTCTCATTGGACTCTGCTTTACCAATTTCCTTCTGTATCCATTCTGTTGTCCGGATCTGCAACCCCAGGCAAATTGTCCCGATCCATTTATTTCCCTCCCATGGCTGTTGGTCTAATTTCAGAGATGCAAAATTCTCTTACGTCTTACAGAGATCGCCATTTGGATGTTATCTCATTTTCTTCCTCCTGTTTCTTACAGCAAATCTCTTTCACAGAGAAACATTCCCTTTAGCCCCTTCCTTATCAGAGCCAACAGCATCACACACTCCAGGAGCCCAGCTTTGGGCCTCTCTTTTGCTTTACTCTGCCTCTTGCCTGGGGACAGTTGCCCTCAACACTGTCCCTGACTTCTGGCTTCTACTGAGATGTGAGAAGGGCATGGAGTTCTGGCAGGAGGTCGAGGCAGCCTGGGCAGTCACTAAGCTGGAACGAAATCTTCGTTGCTTTCGAAAGGGTTGTCAGTGGTGGAGGTGAGTGGGCAGGCATGCCCTGCAGCCTGAAACCCCCCTTGTTCCTGGCGGTGGACTGTGTGCGTGTCTGTCCTGTGGTGTGGGCATCCTCTTGCTTACTTCTCCTCCATTCTCTCCCAGATATCTGGTGGTTTCTCTGCAATTGCAATTTGGTCAAAGTCTGCACTTCTTTACCCTCCTGCCCTGAGAGCAGGCAGATGGGCAGAGGCTCTGGGTGGTTGCTGCAGGACAGAGAGGGAGGTAGTTCTCTGTGTTGCAGCTAATGAATTCTATGACATCCATTCATATCCATTATATCATCAACCCACAAACTCTGGGCATCACCAAGGAAAAGAAGAGGCATGAACTCTCCTCTGTTCTGTCCACCTGCATGGGGCTTCCCTTTTACCAGCTCTTGTTCCCTCATGCTGCCCTTGTTCTTGCTAAACTTTGGAGGGTGCAGAGAATGTAAATCATTCTAGACCTCGACCCTGAGTCCAGCTGAAGACTGACCTGTCACTGGTCTGAACACAGTGGTTCATGAACTGCTGCCCTGGGACTTAAGGGCATTGGCAGCTTCACCCTGGCACTGGTTAGAAATGGAAATTTTCATACCCCGCCTCTGACCCACTGACCAGGAATTCTGGGGCTGGGGCCCAGCCATCTGGGCACCATCCCTAGGGGTCGGTGCACGCTCAGGTTAGAGACCCACAGCTCAAATCAAAGCTGCGACTGCCACTGTGCTTCTCCCATCTCAACCTCATGGCCAGCTTTCCCAAAAAGTGTCCCAAGAGAATGCCTTTAGAAAACATAAAAAGGCTCCGTGGAGAGTCCAGTGCTCTCTGCCTCGGAGAAGTCCCTAAAGTTGGATTTTGTGTAGCTTTTCATTTCATTTAACTGAATGTTTTCCAAACTGATTTCGCCAAAGAATTCTTCATTCCTGTCACATGCTCTTGGTCCTGCCTCACTCAGCACAGCTCGGACTCTTTTCTTCTCCCCCACTCAAAACCTTGACGCTTCTGAGCTTCAACTTCTACGAACTCGGGTGTCACCGAGAGCAATTCTCCGACCCAGCGTTTCCATTGTGTCCTGGCTACAGATGAGACCACGGGGGTGCGGTGGCTGGGTGCGAGCTGTGGAAAGATTGTGGACTTTGGAGGCAGATGGGCCTCGTTGGGATTCAGAATCTACCGCCAGCCAACTGCACGAACTTGGGAGAGTGACCGTTTTGGGCGGGATTCTTGGGACGGGTGAGTGAACCCAGGTGTGCTCAGTGGGATGAACATGGATCTGGAGTCAGAGACCGGGATGCTAGAGCCGGCTCAAGCGTCTGCCACCTTCGGTCTTTTAGCTTCAGTTTTTCCATCAGTAAAATGGGAGGATAATAATAATAAACAACTTAACCACACAGTATTGACTAGAATGTTAAGTAAATAGTCTGTGTGAAAGATCTTTGTAAACTGCAAAATGCTATAAAATGTTAGCTGTTGTCATGTCAAAGAAAAAAGCCGTGTGTGCAGAGGCTCTATCCCTCTGCCTGGCGCATAGTAGGTGATCTGAAAACTTCAGTTCCTTTCAAACAAGCCAGCATCACCCCAAGCGCTAGAGCGAGGCTTAGTCCTGGGGGACCTTATTCCAGTTGACAGATAAGAATGATTTGTTCGGAGCACGTTCTCCGTTTTATGTTCCATCTTCCTCAGTATTGATTTGTTTATCAAAAATGTTATTTATAAGAGCACAAAAATAAACCAGCCCAAATTCTGTGGGATGTATCACAGGTTTGAATTAATGAGGTCCAAATTTATGAGGGTTCTGAATTGGTCCTTCCTTTGTTTACTCCTCTATTAGCGGGCAGAGGAGGGTGGGGAGAGAGGGACAGGGTTGCGGAAGAAGGGTCGGGACTCTCCCTGGAGCTGGCAGGACACCCTTTCACACACACCCTGACTTCCCCTCCTGCTCCCCCTGGCGAAGGTGCCTTTCTGCAGACACTGGAGCCCGGTTTTGGGAACCGTAACATGGCCTGGGATGTGGGCAGATGCCTCTGAGTTCAGCTTTAATAATTCTATTCTATAAAACTATGAGTTGTGACCATAGCATTTTCCAGCAAGAATGTTCCTCCTGGGAAGCCGCGTGCCCTGAGGAATGAAGTAATTGATTCCAGAGGGGAGGGGATGAGGGGAGTGGCAAAATTCTCAGGTTCCTGATGTGCTGGGACAACACATCTCACAGTGTGGTCCCTGGACCAGCAGAGTTGGTTTCGCCAGGGGACCTGATAGAAATGCAAACTCTTGAGCCCCGTCCCAGAGCTACTGAGTCAGAGACTCTGGGAGTGGGGCCCAGGAATCTGTTTTAAGCCTTCCTGGTTAATCCGATGCAAGCTCGGTTTTGAGATCTGGGATAAATAAGAAGGAATCAGGGCTGGACTCCGCTGTCCAGAGGAAGAGCTCTGGGCCCCTGAACATAAACAGGGGGTGGAACCCAGACCTAAGCCGTGCCCATGGAACCTAGCTGCATAAACTGCACTTAGGTTGTTTCTCCACTTACTCTAGGGCAGTGCTTCTCATGCCTGGTGGCTTTCGAATCACCCGAGAGCTCTTTTAAAATATCCCTGCCTGTGTCTGAACCCTGCCCAACTGAGTCAGAATCTCGAGTTGAGTCTGGGGGTGGGATCTGGTTGGTTTTTTTTCTTTCTTTTTTTTTTTTTTTGTGAGACAAGGTCTTACTCTGTCACCAGGATAGAGTGCAGTGGTGTCATCACAGTTCACTGCAACCTGAAACTCCTGGGCTCAAACGATTTCTCCGGCCTTAGCCTCCGGAGTAGCTGGGACTCCAGACATGAGCCACTGCACCCGGCCTGAGTCTGTGTTTTCAAAAGCTCCCAGATGATTCCAGCGTGCAACCAGGGTTGTGATCCACAGATCCAGAGAGTGCCCTGCTAAGAAAAATTGTGATTTGGGTTGTCTTTGCATTTATCATAATTATTTCCATTTATTTCATCTGTTTATATTGGACAAATTACATATTTGTATAGAAAAAAAGAGCTTGGGGGGTCTAGAAAAGTTGAAAGGAGAGAAGAAATTACTCAGGTTCCACCTGTCCAAAGGCACTTGTCAGTATCTCAGTGTGCTTTCTTTCCATCCTTTTTGTATGCACTGATTTGAATTTTTGTAGTACTGTGATCCTATTTAATATACCATTTTCCATCCACCTTTTAACTTAACATTGTTTCTTAAGTAGTTCCACACATTGCAGTAGTTATAAGTACAGTTTTTAACATGCTCTTGTGGCAACATGAAAAAGATGACTTTTCTCCATTTTCACATGTACATACTTCAGGGTAGCGTTTAGGGAGGCCTTTCTTTCTTGACAATGCTGGTATTTCAAGCGAACTGTGAAATCCTATGTCGAATGTCAAAAGTGGGGCATTATTAACTTCTTTCTCTTTGAATTTCTACCCACCTAACCTAACCTGCCCTCAATCGGTTCCTCCCCTCAGCCCCACAGTGGATGTCTGCATTAGGCTGGCGAGGGGTGCGGGCTTATTGCAGAAAGTCATGAAAGGAAAACGCATGCGTGTTTTCTCAATATTTTCTAACCACCATTCTACTTGTCAGTCTCAGCTAATGCTGGGTGTCTCCAAAGTCACAAGCTATAGTCCCCTAGGTTGTGGTATGATTCGTAAACATTCATATGCATAGAGCAGTCCCCACAGGGCCCGCTCCCGTATGCTTTTTGGAAAGAAAAAAACAAATGGACACAGCAAGAAAGAGCAAGAAGGAAGGTAGGACAAAGGGTAGGGAGGTGGGGTGAATAGACACATGCTGGTTACCCCGCGCTCAGTCAGAAATGCCAAAATCAAGCCGTGTGTCTCCTTTGTCCTTCTCTGCTTTGAACGTGACATCGCCGAGACTTTATTCTTTGTTGCACAGTTCTATGTACATATATGCATATATATGAATATTTTTCAATAATATATATATTACATGTATATTATATGTAAATAATATATGTACATATATATGTTCTTGACTACTTCCACCTTCCAACTTAGCTGCCCGTTTGCAACGAGCACACCACCGTTGTCGGGTGAGACGGAGCCGCGTTTGTCTTCCGTGTTGGTGTTGTGGATGCGCCAGGTAATTCTGCCCCATCTTCTTGCAGGGCATTATGGGAAGGATGCTTACCGAAGTGGAGGACCCGATCTCCATAACTTCATCTCATCTGGATTTGTCACGTTAGGAAGAGGACACACGAAGGGTACAGTGGAAACCATTTTTTACTAAAATACAGAGGTTGCCTAGGGAACCCCGATCTGAAATGTGAAGATGGTGTGGAGGCCAGAGGCTTGTCCGGGACAGGAATGAGTGGGGTGGTTCTGAGGCAGCTTGTCCTGGTGACATGCGTGGCTTCTGACAGGAGCGCCCAGGAGGCCACAGGTGTGACTTTAGAGGGCAATAGATTTCCAAGAGTCGTCCATTCCGTACCACCCATGGCCATGGCGGGGAGCGGGACCCAGAAGCCAGTGGCTCCCTGTGGAAGGGGACGACAGGGAGTGTGGCAGCAAACACTGCCAGTGGATGTGGCAGCATTTGCAAAGTGTTTGCTCGCCTCTTGGCTGTTATTCCTTTTCGTTTTGAAAGCCACACTCCATAAACTGATGCCAATGTTCTGTACTGTGGGTTTCCAAGCCAGCGTGCATGTGGGGAGTTTCAGCATCCAAGTGTGTCTCTGTAAACACTGTGTGACGTGGACACAAAGGTAGAGGTTATGCAGACCTTCAAGCCACGAGATGAAAGCTAACCTAGCTTTTCTGCCGAGCTGCTTTACAACCCAGCTGACAGCTTGCAGAGCATCTGTGCAGGGGCTGGGGCCTCCTCCTCGATTCTGTCTTTTGTTTCAACAGAGTCCTACTAGTGTTGTGCACACTCTGTCACGTCAAGAGTAACTGGATCTCTGACTCCTCTGATTACCTTCCTAATACTTGTGTGCTGTCATAGACCACATGTGAATTCTGTTGTAGGGATAGTGTATCCCTGTCTTCCTCCGAGATATGTGTCTGTTTCAAGTGTGAGTAAACACGGAACTTCGCAATATTTTCTTACGTTCCATGCACCTACTTTTTAAATTCCCTATGTGATGTTTGTTCATCCTATAGAGAAAAAAATATCTGTATCTGTGTATGTATTTTCTGTTGTGTCTATTTGTGTCTAAATAAAGTCTGTTGAGGATACAGGTGGCATTTGTGGCTACTAAGAGTTGCAGAATCAAATTGGGACCAGCTGGCTCCAGAAGGGGAAATGGGCTGAACCGGTAACCACTGAAAAATACAATCCTAGTCATACTCATATCAACCCAAACCTGGGATTGCTGGTCATCCTGTAGTCATCTCCTGTGTGATAATTACCTATTGCTGTGAAACAAATAACTCTGCAACGTAGCATTTTAAAACAACAATAAACATTTATTATCTCACATAGTTTCTGTGGGTTGGGAATTTGGATGCTGTGGACTTGGGGTTGTGATCACAATGTCAGGTGGGCTGCATCATCTGAAGGTTTGACTGGGGCTGGAGGGTCTGCTTCCAAGATGGTTCACACACACGGTGCTGGCTGCTAGCAGGAGGCCTCTGTTCCTCCCCGTGACCCTCTGTCCATGGATACCTGAGTGTCCTTGCTGTGTGGTGCCTGGTGATCTGAGAAAGAGAAAGACAGAAGCCACAGTGTCTTTTATGACCAAGTCTATCCGTTACATGTCATCATTTTTGCAATGTGCTGTAGATCACATGAGTCAGTCCTCTTCTGCATGGGAGGGAACTACACAGGGGAATGAACACCAGCAGCTGAGGATCCCTGGGGGCCAATTTGGAGGCCTCCTACCACATGTCTGCATCCATGGAGCAGAGGTAGCAATCTGGATCTTTCCGACAGAACGTGGTGACTCTTACCAAGGCTTCTCCACTGCTGTGGTTTCCCACCCTTTCCCCTACCCCTACCCCTTGTGGGTGGTCTCACCTGAAACACCAAAGCCTTCGGCCAATAGAACTCTTTGTATATATTATAAATACTGTGGCTTTGAGTTCATGCATTCCTTCAACAAATATTTGTGAACAAGCAATATTCAAGAAATAAAAGATAGAATCTGTCCTTACATTCCACTGCGGGAAGCAGACAAAATAAATTATTGACAATGAGTACGAGCAGAAAAATTAAAGCAGGTTGGGGGCCGGGAGTGCCATGGCAGGGAGCTGCTCTTGCCAGGGAAGTCCCCTCCGATAAGGTGGGAATTGAGCAGAGAACTGCTCCCAGGAGAGGCAACAGGAAGGCCTAAGGTGGCAGCTGGCTTGTTATGTCAAGAAATGGCGAGGCGGCAGTGTGAGTACAGCAGGACAGAGCGGGTGAGAGTGGAAAGGGAGGATCAGAACCGCAGAGGAGCCAGATCACGCGTTTATCCACCGGTGGACCGAAGGCTGCTTTCACTTGATCTGGACTCCGTTTCAGTCACCGTCGCCTGCACATCCAGGGGGCTTTGCCATGTCTGGTGCTTATTATCCCCCCCATCTTAACTTGCTCTGTGGCATCCCCCCTCCTGTGCATGCATTGCCTGTCCTTCCCATCCACTCCCCGACACTCCCTCTTTCCATGAATATACCTTGTGTGTATCTTCCTATTCAGGTACCAGCTACAGTTCCGAGAGCACAGAGGCTTGGTTTGAGGGTAGGGGGTGCTCTGGAAGTGGGGATTCCCTTCCAATATCAGGGAATCTTCAGTCCCCTGGACAGCTTGGATTTCTGGAGAAGGGCTTGGCTTCTGTTTACCCTAAATGATGAACAAGCAGGAGGTCAGAGAGGGGAAAACATGCAGCAGTAGGTCCTCAGGAGAAAGGACAGTGGGAAGAAAAGTAGGAATTGCGAGGACAGGAAAGAGTGCGTCATTCAGTCAGAAAGTCCCGAAAAGGGGTGTCAGAACTAATTCTGGTGCCCGGTGCTGTGCAACCTGGGGGGGTTGGCCAATAACTGTGGGGTCCCCTAGGCTAAAATGTGGGGTCTCCCAACAGGAGAGAGATAAGAGTAGAGGGTTTTGGTGGATAGGACACCCCCACGGTCAGAATTCTATTTCTTCTAAAGTCTCACCTTCTCAATCCCACTGACAAAAGAATATCCACTTATCTGAGGCCTCATCTGAGAGCAGTTAATTACCCCTGCACCTGTGGATCTTGTTACAAAGCAGACAGATCCGCGTGCACCCTCACCCCCAACCTCCTGACATTGCAGGAGCCCTCACTGACGCTCGAGTGTGTGTCCGTCTCCGCAGTGCCTCTGGCACCTATAAAAAAGGCCAGTAAGACTGATGTCAACCAAGCTTCCAACAGAGCTTCCCAGCGCTGTTTAGAACAGGGATGGCCAATGCCTGGCTCGTGGATAATCAAAGTCTGACTAGCAATATTATAGTTAAATTCAGCAAAGCAGGTTAGGAGGGCAGTGGTATCACCTTGTAAAGCAGGTGTTAGCCATCTATTTAGTCCTGAGAGTCGTGGTGGGCCTACACCATGGCCAGGAGCCCCCAGAAGGCCTAGGGCCTAAGCAAGAAGAGAGAAAAAAGAATAAAGGAAGAGGCGCCAGAAAGGCAGTAACTGGAGTTGGAGCAAAGCATGGAGAGAGAAAAGAAAGAGAATTAAACACACGCAACGGAGAGTGGCCCTGTGTCAGAGGTCTCTGTGTAGGTCCCTTCCATCGCGTATTTACATGGGGCCAGTTTGCTTTTAGGTACCTCTTAGAGTTCAGCTGAATTGGCTCTGCAGGAAGAAGGGCCCCACAGCTGTTGGCCACCCCCACCCCCAGGTTGCCCAGCACTGCCTTGGGCTCCATGGGCACAGGAATTAGTTCCCACACCCCTTTTCGGGACTTTCTGAGTAGCACACTCTTTCCTTTTCTCATAATTTTTACTTTTCTTCCTACTCTCCTTGCTTCTGAGGGCCTATGCCTGCATGTCTTTCCCTCTCTGATTTCTTCCTCTGAGCTGCTGCTTGTTCATCATTTAGAGTAAACAGAAGCCAAGGCTAAGAAACTGGCTGATCTGAGTGACCATGAGTTTAGACCCAGTTCCCCCTGAAGTCTTCGCTCTATTAAGTAGGCGAGATCACCGCAGCCCCCATGTGGGACCAGAGCAGTCTTTAGGAAGGCACAGTCCACACCGGCTGCCTCAGTGAAAACCCTGTGATGAAGTCTTCCACTTGCTGAGCATTTACCGTGTGCCAGCACTACACATACACTGTCTTATCTAACCTTTAGAACAACCCATGGGAGAGCTCTTGTTATCCCCATCTTATAGGCAAAAATCCTGAAACCCAGAGCGGTTGAGTAACTTGCCTAAGTCAACCGCCAACAGTCAGTCCTGTTTCCTTGCGAGTCCAGGCCTGACTCTCAAACTCATGCTCCTGTTCACTGCGCCACCCGCCTCTGGAACATGGGGAGTTGCGGAGGGTCACGTACGGGTCTTGTTTCCCTGGCAGTCACACACGGCCCACATTCAACAAGAGATGACTCTTCTTATCAGAGGCACACCTTTTGCAAGATAGGAAGTCACAAAAAAGGACGAGCCGGGAGTTAGAGCATTAACAGCAGATGAGCAGGGGCTGTCCGGAAGGGAAGATCAGTCCCCTCAGATATGTTTTCGGAGTCTGTCTACATGGACACACCTGCAGAAACCCTATTCTACGGAGGCAGTTTGGTGAAAAACTCAATCAGGGTGGTTGTATTTTTGTGTCTGGTTGAAAAGTCCAGAGGATTCTTTCCAGCAGCTCCCGCATTTCAATACCGTGCAGTCCAGTGATCTCTCCAGCAGGGCGTCCCTGGCCACGCCAGGCCTGGGTAAGGAGTCCTTCCCATGGCGGTGGTGACGGCAAATGTGCGTGTGTCACTGCAGCTGCAGAGTGACAGTGCTGTGCTCGTCCCCACGGAGGTAGTCACGCTGGTTACTGCCTGCCCCTCCCCTGGTATCCCTCACCTTTCACCAGGTCACTCCTGCCATGCCAGGAGCCAGACAGAGGGGCGTGTGTGTGTGTGTGTGTGTGAGAGAGAGAGAGACAGAGAGACAGAGAGGAAGGGAGGGAGGAGAAAGAGAGAAGTCCCTGAAGCCTTTGGGAAAAGGTAGGAGCTGCACAATGATCGCTGCACTGTAGGAAGCAGACTCTATTGCCCGTTTATTCATTCAGTCCTCCATGAGATCACATTTACTGAGCACCAGCTGTATACCAGACACTCTTCTAGGCACTGAGGATATAGCAAACTTACACAGCAGCAGGAGAAGATAGCAACAAAGAAAGAAGAGAGCAAATATACAAAGTAGATCTGATGCAGTTGAGAGCCATGGAGCAATGTGAGGTGGGCAGACAGAGCTGCGGTTTTTAGAAGAGCATCCAGAAGGCCTCAGAAAAGCTTGTGTGGCAACAGCAAGGAGGCTGGAGCACAGGGAGCAGGAGCAGGAGCAGCTGGAGGTGAGGTTGGAGAGGGGTGGAGACTCAACCCCACAGGGCCTTGGGGCCATTTAGGGATCCAGCTCCTGCTCCAGGGGAGATGGAAAAAAAAACACTTTGGGGCTGAGGCATCAGGAAGATGGAAGTCTGTGGGAGGAACAGGTTTTAGGCAGAGATTGGGGGTGTGCATGGATTCAGTCTGGCTTCATATGAAGTCCCAGATGCTTGTTAATCATCCGGGTGGAAATGCTGAGTTCAAAGGAAAGTTCTCGGACGGGGTTACAAGTCTGGGAGTTTCCAGTGTGTGGACGGCCCTCGGAGATAGATGACATCAGCCAGGGAGCAAGGCTCACTCCCCAGGTGAGCAGAGGCCCGAGCATGGAGCCACTGGGCGCCCAACAAGGAGAGGTTGTGGGGGTGAGGAGAGACCCGCAGGGGCAGCCAGGCAGAAAGAAAACCAGGGTGTCCTGGTGTCTTGGAAACCGAGTGGAAAAAATAAATGTTTCCAAGGGAGGGAGCTACCAGCTGTTATAAGCCGTAAACCAGTGAGACAGAGCTCGAGATGTGACCACTGAATGTGACCTGGTACCGTGGAGGTCACCGGAGAGTTGGCAAGAGCAGTTGGGGTGGTGAGGGGACACGTCTGCCCAGTGGGTGCAGGAGAGACGGGGTGGTGTCTGGGGTGTGTACACACAGCCTGGGAGAACCGTGTGACGGCAGGACGGTGCCTTCTCCTGTCTCCTCTATTCTGGTGCACGTTGGAAATGCTCCATAATAAAAAGTAGTGAAAGATTTTAAAATAAGAGGATGGGAGAAGAGGAATGAAGACTACAGGTGCAGACAGCTCTTTTAAAAAGAGTTTTAATGTGAAGGATTGTGGAGAATAAGGACAATAACTAGAAGGGGGTATGGTATAAAAAGAGTATTTTTGTTTTGCTTTGTTTTGTTTTTTAAGATGGGAGAAATCACAGTTTGTTCGTATGTTGTTGGGAATGACCCTGTAAAGAAGGGAAATTGATTATGTTGGGGAGGGGAGTATTTCAGAAGTGACGTCCTTGGTGAGTGAGAGCACATGGAGTCGACTGCCTGGGGAGTGGAGTGGGGTGGAGGGCGGTCTTGGCTGGGGGTGAGGCCCTCCAGAGGCACAGATGTCAGGTAGGCCGTGTGGCTGCAGGTGCAGGCCGGTGGGTGTATACAATCCTTGCGCAGTGAAATGGCAAGCAAGAGCATCAGTGTGGGTGACAACGAGGGGGACCAACCATCCTCGTTTGCCTGGGACTGTCCCACTTTTAACACTGAAAGTCCTGTGTCCTGGGAAAGCCCTCAGTCCTGGGCAGGTGGGGACAGGTAGTCACCCAGGTGAGGGTGCAGGAGAATGCCCTGTCTAGCTTCACAGCATCTTGCACAATGATCTGCAGAGCCCAGAGAAGCAGAATAAGGGTGCTGCTGCCTGGAGCTGGCATCTGCACAGCCGTAAGGCCCTAGGAGGTGTTGGGACTGCTCTGAGGTCACCCGGGATATAGAAACAGAGTGCAAGAAGCTGCTGCCCTGAGAGCACCTTCCCTGCAGAAAGATCCTGAACGGATCTTCTCTCCTGTCCCAGTGATGCTCCCGGACGCTGGGCTGGAGGTGGCGAGTCCTGCTTCCTGGCCAGGCCCTCCGTGGGGTCTGAGGAAGAAAAGGAGGGAAGTAAATGCTAAGGAAGGGGTGCGTGCATCGGAGCCGGTGATGAGATCCAATCCGGAAAAGTGGCCACCCTAATTGCAGTTTAGCAGTCTCAGCCACAGGGGAGGGTAGAGGTCCCCTACCCCATCCCCGGCAGCACAAGCCCACAGATTTGAGGAGGGAGATTTCTAGAGGCTGGGGTATAGTGCCTGCTGTATTTCTGACCCTCTGAGAAGGGAGCGAAGCCAGGCCTGGCTTCATTCATAGCATTCAGAGTGGTGCAGGTGGTGGCAGCGATGGGTCTGGGTGGCTGGTCCGACGGGGGAAGAAGGCAGAGCAAGGGTAGGAGGAGGTCCGTGGGACGGGGGGAGATGCGAGCACAAGATCGCAGAGACTGGGAGAGGCTGGCTGCACCCAGCGGAGACGCTGATGGAAGCAGAGGACAGGGACTTCCTTCGGCTTCATCACACTCCGCATGGGCATCCCACCCAGCACTGCCCTCCGCCCGGGCCTGGGTTCTCTGTGGTCGTCCCCCAGCTCTTCCTGTAGCCTCGCTGATCCTCCCGCACCCCCGGGGGCTGTCCTCAAATCTCCCACCAGCCCATTTGTCTGGTACAAGATTTGAAATTAGATCTTTTCTTCTAGAAAAGAAAGGCTGGATGTGGATGCGTAGGCCTCATAGAACCGCAGGCTGCCACCCCCACACCAGGGTTTGGGCAAGAACCTTCAGACCATCAGTGGATTGTAGCAAGGAGACGTCTGAGCCATTTGACTAAAGGAATCCAGTTAGATATTTTCACAGTCTGGGGACCCAGGGGAGTGAGTGGGTTTGACTGTACCAAGGTGTTCGAAGGCTGGACTCCAGATAAAGCGCAGAGCTCAGAAGGCGTCCAGTCTCCATGGCAACAGTGAGCCGGAAGGTACAGGCTTGCCTGCGAATGGCCTCTGCCAAGCCAGCGCCGGCCAGGAGCGGGAACATTCTTTCCCGTACTTCATCGGTGAGCGGTGGGCAGGAGGAGTGGGAGCAGAGCAGGGGGAGCTCCCAGGGCAGGGCTGAGGGCACCATGGATCTAAGCCAACGATTGGTCATTCCAGTCTGCGCATGGGACAGCTCCCGTTTACCCCACGCCTGTTCACCCCTGATTCATGGCTGAGTACCAACGACCTGTCATTGACTGGGCATGCTCAGCTTTATTCAGTGGTATTTCGCATCACCCTGGCTGGCACACACAAGCTGTCCCTAAGCCATACCCTTAGGAAAGCACGGAGCATCCGTGTGATTCCATATTTTATTAGAATCGGGTCAGCCTCACACGGTGACTGATTGGTAAACACTTATGCACCAAGAGCAAGGATGGGTCTACGCGAATGGCGACTTTCACTCTCACCCAGTGCGTGCATTTCTGCTATTCAAACAAAATTTGAAAAAGGCAAAACAAAACCCAGTGCAAGACCTTTGAGGGTTTCTTAAAGGCAAGTATTCTACAAAGCTCCCTTTCCCGTGTGGGTCCTGGTAGCGAGAATACCCACGACCCTGCGGAAAGCTGAAGGGATGCCGCGGCTCTCCCCGTGTGGCCCAGGACGCTGTCTCCACCTAGATTACATTCAGCAGCGATTAAGCCATGCAGGTTGATGTGAGGAGCATAGGTCCCGGGCCACCTCCCAAGCCATCCGCAGAGCCCACCTCTGAGGTAGCACCGCCCAGTTCGTCAGGAGACCCACTCAAGCGAACTGCCTCGCACTGAGGAAGTCGGTCTACAAGCCGACCCAGGGAATAGGCACTGTCCTACTTTGGCTCGTCTCATCCAAGAGAGTGCTTGGGTTGAATAGCACATGGACAGGTGTCTTCATTTGGCATCTAAGCTGTCACCCAACTCACACTACCCTGGAAAATGGTGTCAGAGAGAAAAATTCCTATGTACCAGGCTGAGTTCTGGGCCACCATCCGTGTCCCAATTTAATGCTTGTCTGTGGGCCTGCCACACTGGCCCCCATAGGCGCCAGGCCAAGCAGTCTGCGGGGCTGGTGTAAGGAGGAGAGAGTGCAGGACGGAGGCGTGTCAGATGTACTGCAAGGCTGCCCGCCTTGGGAGGTTCCAGCTCCTACCTGTAGGGTACATGTATGTTCTCCTCAAAAGGGGAATACCCGGGTACAGCGCGATCTCCCCTGGCCCTCTGCAGGGAAGCGAGAAGGAAGACTTTTCAGACCCTTAGTATCATAAATGCATCTTATTCTTCAGCTTCTGCCAACTTGACTCTCTGTCCGGCAGGAGGGGAGGCTCGCAGGAGGTATGTCACACACTGAATCTCGGTGCTTTCTTTAAATTTTCTTCAGGAGAGGGAGGAGGATCAATTCTGTTCTTCCAGAGACTGGCTCGCCCTGCCAGAGGTCCAGCAGCTCTGGGCTGCTGCTCTTGTGTTTTCCAATCTCTTGCTGGTGCCAGATGTGAGCTTTCTCTTGCCATGACCCTTGGCTCAAGTTGGCCCCAGGAGCAGATTTGTGGCCAGTACAATCTCTTTTCCTGGCACCGGTCTTGACACTGACTGGTCACCCATGTTGGGAACCTCCGCTTCCCAGGAGCCAGTCCTTGGTTGGCATTGGCTTCCCTGGTTCTCTGCTGCTCCCTGCCAAGAGTCTCACAGACCTGACAGCTAGAGAAGGTGGTAGGTGTGGCTTCTCTCTGCCAGCCGGCGTCTGTGGCCAGAGGAAGACAGCCTCACAGTCAACAGTTGCCAGGATTTCATGGTGGCCTAGAAGTGGAGCAGAAGTCTGGTGTTCTCAGGGCATCACTCGCTGGGACATACCTGTGTTATTCTCTGACTCTGCTTCTATGCAGACTGTTAACAGGACATAATAAAGAAATCCCAGCCCCTCCTGCCTGGAGTCATGGCCTCGGCTTCAGTCTTACCTCTCCCCAAATAGCAATGTAAACTTCCCTCAGTAGTTGACTGAGGAAGAAGAAAACTGGAGAAGAGAGTCAGTGGAGTCAGACATGCTCCACCCCTGGCTCCAGCCCTTGCTAACTGTGTGACCTTGACCTCTATGACAGTCATCTACAAAGTGAGTTAATAATAGTAGTTCCACCTACCTCTCAGGGCCATCATGGAGATGGCAGGAGAAACGCATGCATTAGAGCCCCGAGCACTCCAGTGCGATATTCGAGCCACAGAGAGCTGTGGAACTTTACCTCTCAAGGGGTGAGACTAGGGCCAGCAGCTTGGGCATCACCTGGCAGCTAGTGAGAAATGCAGACTCAGGCCCCACGCCACACCTACTCAATCAGAAATCAGCATTTTCATAAGATCTCCAGGTAATTCATAGACACATTAAAATTTGAGAATCACAGATATAAAAGAATTTTTTTAAAAATTTCAGTCGAAATCTGCTCAGTGGTCTTCAAGATCGCTTCCACTTCTGAGACGCATTTGCCATGAAGTCTCTTTCCACACCCTGCATGTTGGAAGCCAGGTTGTCCCATAGCAGAGAAGGAAGATAATTTGAAGAGGAATGCTTACCAGAAAGATCTCTTAGGACTCCAGTGACCTGCCCTAGATGGGGAACCAAAAAGTGGGAACAGAGCTATGTACATTTGCCCATTTCAGTGAAACTCGAGTCTCATTTGGGCGAAGATGAGTTAGGTAGTGTGTGCCTTTGAGACACCAGGCAGTGTAATTCCTGTCCCATAAGTGGGAAGTACCATGAAGCAGATCCCGAGAACAGTGGAGGGGCTAAAGGAGGAAAATGTTGCCTCTGAATGGAGGGATCCTAAATGGCCTCCCATGGAAAACGGGTCGAGATGGTCCTTGCAGGCAAGAAGAATGTGACAAGTCAAGAGTGGCGCAAGGGCAGGCATTTCGGGAAGGGGAAGCCTCCTGAACAAAGGGATGGACATGGAAACACCTGTCTTGCTAAGGGAGCCCGGGGCATCTATAAGCAGGCAACAGGGAAGTGATGGGTCTATAGGATACCTGGAGGGTGGTTGCTGGAAAGTGATGGGGCCGTAAGTCACCTGTAGGGGCGTAGCAGGAAATGGAGCCAGAAGGATGAGTTGAAGGCAGTGTCTTGAATCCTCCCAGGCACAAAATATGGGCTGAGTTAAAAATCCTAATTATCGCTACCCATACCTTCCTCCTCCTTTCTGCTCTTCTGCCTTTAAGAACAGAACTAAGGAGTGAAGCAAAGACACAAAAAGCAAGCCTCTGTGTGTGGCTGACTCCACGCACAGAGATGGACATGCAAACTGATATTCAATGCCCCTGGCCACTACTTTTCCCACCATGAGCATCCTCGCTTGCATGAATCGAGGTGTGGCTGACTGCAGGGCTGAAAGGAGTTGGGTGGGCTCATGGATTCAGTGCTCCCTGGAGACTCAGCCATGGCCCCAGTCATGGGTAGCTTCACTGTGTCAGGGCTCAGGTTCCTCATGGCAATCACGGCTTTGAGGATTGATAAGACTCTTTGTTGTCTGATATTCTGGGATAGTTTCAGGGTAAGTCACTTCCTAAAAGTAGAACTACTGCATAGAATTAGGCTTTTCCCTCAGGGGAGGCCTTTGAGTTTGAACACATCCCACGTGTTCTCAGAGTGGCCTATTCTTCTTCCACCCACACTCTGAGCTACTAGTGAGAAGACCCTCCTGAAACAAGCACAGTGCTAGAGAGTGGTGACTTCTTCCTGAGATACAACCGCAGATTGTTCATAGTTCATACCTGAAGGGCCTTCCATGAGCAATTCATAAATATGTAGTTTGGGTTCAGAGGGACCAGAATTTCTAAAGTATTTATTCCTTGAGTAGTTGTCAGTTTCTTGTCCTCTTCATCCACTTCCCAGTAAATTATTTTGCTTGTGCCCTGTGGGACTAATTCTGGGGGAGCATAATGGTTTTCTAGTTTTTACTGAGAGAAATTGAATGCAGACACCTGAATCCTGAATCCATAAACTGAAATACATAGGGTCATGGCACAGACACCAGCTATGGTGTGGTTTGGAGGTGGTTCATCCCTGCCAAAACTCATATTGAAATTCGGCTTCCAGTGTGGCAATGTTGGGAGGTGCAGCCTAGTGGGAAGTGTTTAGGTCGGGGGGAGGATCCCTTGTGAATAATTAATGCTCTTTTATGGGGGCGAGTTCCTGCTCTCACGGCACTGGATTAGTCACCTGAAAGCGGGTTATTATAAAAGTCAGCCCAGCTTCCTCGATGCTCTCTTGCTTCCTCTTTCACCATGTGATCTCTGCACACATCTGCCCCTTTTGTTTTCTGCCAGGAGTGG
>RJWJ010004509.1:0-42795 GCA_004363605.1 Indri indri
TTCAGATGGTAACATTTTACCTTTCATCTCCAGCTCTCCACAGAAAGACCCAGGAACCAAATGTACCAGAAACAAACGGCACTAAGGTTCAAATGAGGACTTTAATTAAAATGCTTAGGTCTCCACATCATTAATTGAAGGGAGCTAATAAAGTTCATTATTTCAATAATGAGAGAGGACATTAGCAATGTGCTTTTCTAGGGAGCTTCTCACTTGAAAAGCCTGATTTTATTTCTCACCAAGGGCCTGGCTACTTCCCATCTGTGGCTCTGAGTGTCCCTCATGACTATGAGTAATAAACTGCTATTGTTTCATTACCCTTGGGTTCACAGGAAGTCTGGATGCTGTAATTCTACTGCTGCCTCAGTTAAGCCTTGTGGGAGGAAGAGATATTGTTTGTGGGTGTTTTAAAGTTTCTTTTTCAACCTATTTATGTGTGTAAGGTTGTTTAAGGCTGAGCTTGTATACCTCGGGGAAGAAAGAGAGTAGGAAATAGTCATCCAGATGACTCTGGACACCATGTGGTCACTTAGGGGGTAGGAATGAGTTGTAACCTATGAAGCACATAAAGGAAGCACATTGAGATTTCTGTGCATCCAATAACTGGGCCTTCAGAATATAGGATAAATGTTTTTGAATTGTGCAGGTACACGTTACAAGATTCAATCTAAAAGATTGACTTTTTTTTGTATTGGCAATTTGGTACAAAGCAAGCTTAATGGTTTATCCCTGTGTTTAAATGCTTGAAACCATATTCTCCCATTCAAGACCTGAAATTTGGTGGCACTTAAGTACTATGTGTTAAAGGATTACGTTGGTTACAGTGGGGTTGTGTATTTCCATTCGAAAGAATATTTTGTCTTGCTTCTCTCTCTCTTTGTGATGTTAGCAGTCATTGATGATCATTGACTATTGATCTATTATATCATTTGAAGTTGCAAAATGGTGATTTCTTATTGTATCCTTTCTTTGTCCATTAACTTGAATACTTCTCCAAAGAGACACTCCTTATCAGCTCTTTAGTTACCTTTATGTACAGTGTGCACGAGAAAGAACACCCTTTAAAGATGACTAATAAAATTTTTTCAAGTATTGTAACTCATGGCTTTAAGCATACAAGATGTAGTCCAACCAATTGCAGATATTATTCTTATTGAAGCTCAAATTTTCCAGTCTTTGTACAATCTTTGTCCAGTGGGAGCCTCTTGGAGTTGGCTCCTGAATCCTTTTGCCGTGACTTCATCCTAGAGGAGCACTCCCACACCCAAGCTGTACAGGATTCTGATAGTCAAAGCCTGGCTGGAGATGATCTTAAGATCACAAATTTAAACACCCACAAGGAAACATATGAGCAAGAATCAACATAACATGAGAATTAGAGCTCCAAGAATTTCATAACATAGAATTATATCAGAGACTATATATTTTTTAAAAAGATAATTAGATACAAAAAAAGAAATTGAAAACCCTGAGAAAGGAAGACAACTCTGGACACAAAAGACAGATATGAAAAGTACTAAGTAGAGTTTATAAAAACAAAAGCAGAAAAGTTATGATTGAGACCTCTAAAAAGGAAAGACATGATAATTAAAATTTTAAAAACTCAGTAGATGGGTAAAATAGGTTCTTTAAATATCTTTTAAAACCATCCATTGAGTCTAATCTATGAGCACAGAGAAAAGGAGCACTGAGAGATAAAGATATGGAAAATATAGTGGAAATATTAATGAATGGGAAGGATAGAAGGAAAAGCTTCAGTAGGTTTAATAGGAGCTTCAGAAAAATAGAATTGGTTACATTCAGGAAATGACTGAGAATTCTCTAGAACTTATGAAAATATTCAGATTCAAGGGAACCAATGAGTCCTAAGGAGTATTTTTAAACACACACACAGAGACACGCTATAGCTAGATATTTCATAGTAAAACTGTAAAAAATCAAGGATTAATCTTTTTTTTTTTTTGAGACAGAGTCTCACTCTCTTGCCTGGGGCGAGTGCCGTGGCGTCAGCCTAGCTCACAGCAACCTCAAACTCCTGGGCTCGAGCGATTCTACCGTCTCAGCCTCCCGAGTAGCTGGGACTACAGGCATGTGCCACCATGCCCGGCTAATTTTTTTTTTTCTATATATATTTTTAGCTGTCCAATTAATTTCCTTCTATTTTTGGTAGAGACGGGGTCTCGCTCTTGCTCAGGCTGGTCTCGAACTCCTGAGCTCAGAACGATCCGCCCACCTCGGCCTCCCAGAGTGCTAGGATTACAGGCGTGAGCCACCGCGCCCGGCCAAGGATTAATCTTAAACATATAGAAAATCTTAAATACAACCAGAAGGAAAAACAGATTATCTACAGGCTTCTCAATGGCAACAATAAAGGCCAGGAGACAGGGAGATAAGTATCTTCTAAGTGTGAGAAAAAGTAACTGCCAATTTTGAATTCTATACATAGTTAAATTTTCATTGGAAAGTGAGGGTAAAAAGACAATTTCAGATAAAGGCTGAGAAAATTTACCACTCACAGATCCTCTTTGAAGGGGCCTCTAAAGGAAGTACTGAAATCAAACTCAGGAGAAAGGAATGGGATGCAAAATGCAATAACAAAAATAAATAAATAAACAAATAAATAAATTGGTATGAACTATAGAAAACATATTATGACATTTATTAAATACATTTATGGATTAAATAAGAAACCATAATGGAATTAAAATTGAAATGACCAAGAAAATATTTTTTGAGGTTCAGATAAATCAATAATTAGAGAGAAATTTACAGCATTAAATTTTATAGTAAGGGGGAACATTTAATGAACCAACTGTCTGATTTTAGAATTAGAAAAGGTACAACATAGACTATCAGCAAATTTCTCAGCAGAAACCTTGCAGACCAGGAGAGAATGGGATGATATATTCAAATTTATGAAAGAAACAACTCTTAGTCAAGAATACTATCCTCAGATATCCTTCATAAATGAAGGAGAAATAAAGTTTTTCCCAGACAAGCAAAAGCTGAGAGAATTCATCGCCACTAGACAGGCAAAGATCTCAAATAAACAACTCAATGTTATACCTCAAGGAACTAAAAAAAAACAAGAACAAACAAAACCCCAAATTAGTAGAAGGAAAGAAATCATAAAGATCAGAGCATAGATAAATGAAATAGAGACTAAAAAAATCCACAAAAGATGAACAAAATAAAGAGTTGGTACTTTGGAAAGATAAACAAAATTGATGAAATTGATGAATGGTTAGTTAGTCAAGAAAAAAAGAAAGATGACTCAAATAAAATCAGAGATGAAAAAAGGAGATATTACAACTGATACCATAGAAATACAAAGAAAATACATAGCTTGTGATATTTTCTCCCATTCTGTAGGTTGTTTATTTGCTCTCTTGATTATTTCCTTAGCTGCGCAAAAGCTTTTTAGTTTAATCAAATCCCATTTATTTTTGTTGTTGCTGTGATTGCATAGATGGAACATACCTCAATATTATAAAAGCCATACATGACAAACACACAGCCAACATCATACTGAACAGGGAAAACTTGAAAGCATTGCCACTTAGAACTGGAACCAGACAAGGTTGCCCACTGTCACCATTTCTGTTCAACATAGTGTTGGAAATCCTAGCTAGAGTAATCAGGCAAGGGAAGGTAATCAAGGGTATCCAAACAAGGAAAGAAGAGGTCAAACTATTGCTTTTTGCTAATGATGTGATCTTATATCTAGAAAATCCCAAAGATTCTGCCAACAGACTGCTGGAATTGATAAATAAATTCAGCAAAGTCTCAGGTTGCAAAATCTATGTGCACAAATCAATAGCATTCCTATACACCAAAAACAGTCAAGCTGAGAATCAAATCAAAGACTCAGTACCTTTCACAATAGCAACAAAGAAAATAAAATACCTAGGAATATATTTAACCAAGGAGGTGAAGGACCTCTACAGGGAGAACTACAAAACACTGAGAAGGGAAATCACAGAGGACGTAAACAAGTGGAAAAACATATCATGCTCATGGATTGGCAGAGTCAACATGGTTAAAATGTCTATATTACCCATAGTGATTTACAGATTCAGTACAAGGATGGTACCATGATACATATAGCCCCAGCAAACTTGGTCTTCTGTCTCTGGCTCACTCTTTTCCTAAGGCCTTCCTTTAGACTCAAGATCATGGTATCAGGCCAAGGTGTGTCTGTCTCCTTGGCTTTGAGACAGAGCAGGCACCTGGGAACTGCCTCTTTGTTGGAAATAGCCAGACTAGCTATTTTTTTTTTTTTTAAATAAGGAGATCCATAAGCCACCATTGTTAGTTATACTAAACCTACAGAAACCAAACTCAAAGATGAATCTTAGAGATCATTCAGTCCAACACTCTAATTTTCAAGGATGGGATAATTGAGACCTGGAGGCTTGTAGCACTTTGCCTAAGTAGTTTCGCCTTCCTAGCAGTTCACCTTTTGAAAAGGGGTTGCGGTGGGGAAGGAGAGAAAAGAGACATTCAATTTGCCTCCTTGTAAGCTGAGTCTCCTATCTTAGAGTGGGACTTCAATAGAATGAAGGAGTTTTGTGTGGTTTTCTTTCCCTCTCTTGAATTTCTCTCTATGCTTTCCCCTCCAAAAACAGAAGTTCCTGATTTCATTATATGCACATTCTCATGTTAAAAGCTCTGAGAATTGCTGCCATTTGATTTAACAGAACATTTCTTAAATTTACATACCCTTCCTCCACATTTTTTCAGAATACCTCTTGTCACTGAGAATTCGTGCTCTACAGAGAACACTTCGGAGACTCCTAATCTACACCTTGTTAATTTCCCATTCCTCCATTTGTCACTATCCCCGATCCCCATTGCTGGACCTTGAATTCTGTCTTTTCTCTTTCATACCATTTGATACAATTCATGTCTGATTAGGCCCTTCAGATCCTTGGGAAGACCTCTACTAGGGAGTGAGATATTATGTTAGCAAGCAAGCATTTTGAGACATGCTTTAAGAGATGCAATATGGCAGTATATGGCAGTGGTTAAGATGTGCATTTTGGAGCCAGCCAAAGTACCTGGGCTTTATTGAATCTGTTCCTTACCAGTTCAGACAAGTTATTTAACCTCTTTGCAACTCAGATTTCCTCATTTGTAAATGGATGTTTGTAAAAGGGAGTTAATGGTTCCTTCCTTGTAGGATTTTTATGGAATTTATAAATTACCTTTTCTAGAGCAAATGTTACTCTAGCCCAGAATCTAAGCAGGAATCACCTACTGCTCCATCTCTCCAGGTTAGGAGGGTTCATCCCCACTGCTACCCTAATGAAATAGAGAAAACCCAGTTCTGTCTTCTAGAAAGTTTGTATATGATGATTACACATTTTGGTTCTTGTTTTCATTGGTGATGAGGTACAGAGGTGAGGAGGGGGCAAAGAACAGGAATAAGTGGTCAGAAGCCACTACAAGCTGAGAACCAGAGAAAGTTGCAAGGTTTGTCTTTATAGAGGACTTTTATGATTGCGAGCACACATGTGGAAATACCTTGTTGTCTTTGAACCTCAGAATAGGAAGGATCCTTAGATATTGCTAATCAGACTTTTACTTGAAGCTGGACTCCCCACTCCTATTTGAAGCTGCTTTTCCTTCTGAAATGCAGTAAGGGAAAGAACACAATCTGAGCCCAAGAGACAGCGTGAGATAGCTGAAAAGAATACACAGTATTCAGAGCCAGGCAAACGAAGGTTTGTATTCTGGCTCTACTGCTTACTAGCTGTAGGATCTCGGACAAGTTAATTTTAAGTTAATGTAATTTCTCCATGCTTTGGTTTTCACATCTGTAACATGGGTGAATAATAATATCTTTATTACAGGGCTGTTATGAGACTTAGAGATAAAAAATGCAGAACGTCAGTGGTAACCATCATGATTACAAGGTCACCCAAAATAGTTATCAGGCTCCCCTTGGACCTTCAGGGATGATAAAAGCCTCACATAGCTCCCTGCATTGGGAAGTTATATATGTTCTGCCAAAAGATGCCTGTGCAAGCATTTAGATAAATTGGTACCTGGTTTAATGTCCGATTTTGACATCACTATACTTTTCTGCCGTGATAGGCAAAGAAGGAATGTTGGTGCTTGGCACTTGGGTTCCTTTCCCCAAAGGAGCTCCTCTTTTAACAGCCATTTCCCATTTGCTCTTCCCTGCAGCAGAAGCTTTCCAGTGTAGATGTTTTCAACTGGAACAGGAGCACATGGCTTGGGTAAATATAATTAGTGTATTCCTAAGAAAATACAATGAGCTATGCAGAATGCAAATGCTTTGCACTTTTAGAGAAATGTAAGATATATGCTCCAGTACTTTCTACCTTAGTGGGGGAAAAAAAAGCAGATGGGGATTATGGTAATTACAGTGCAGGATCATTAAAAAAAAAAACAAAAAACAGTTAATGGTCATACATTCTGGTTATGTTGTTCAGTCTCAAACATTTGAAACTCCTTTCATGAGGTATAAATAACTATAAAGAAATCTGTAAATCAGAGAAATTCAAATAAGAACTATACAAGAACCCCACAGTTATAATCCCTAACACAGCCTTGAGGGAGGGAGTCAGCCCTGAGGGAGAAGGCAGCCCTGAGGGAGGGAGGTGGCAGGAAGATGGGTCTATTTTCACTGTCTGGGAGAGAGCAGGAACAGACCCCAGGTCCCTGTGTGTGCCCTATATATGTGTCACTTCTCCCAGAACACCCAGCTGCCCCAAATGGAAGGCAACTTAAAGGAGCACGTCTGAGAGATTTGTGACGTTGGCAAGTCATCTTAACTTTTTAGACTTAGGTTTCCACTTATAAAATTGGAATAAAGATTTTTTAAGAATCTTTATGATTCTAACTTTTCTTGGATTGAGAAGAACATTGGAGATAATAAGAACTGAGTTTTACATACGCTATCTAATTATTTTCCCTCACAGCAACTCTGTATAAGGGCCTCTCATTCCTGATGAGGACAGGAAGGCTCAGAGTCGCCAGCTGATAAGCTTTAGACAGCAATTAAATGGTCAAGTCTGAATTTGAACTCAGGTCTGTCTGAGTCACTAAATCAATTGCTTTTTTACTTCAGAAAATGATGTTTCCTTGGATCCTAAAGATTAGGAAAATGAAAATGCTAGTGGTAGCCATTAGTTCTTTCATTATCAGATATTTATTAATATTAACTACCTATAGTTGCCAGGCCTTGTCAGAGCTTGTGCTAGCAGGTGAGACTATAGTGAGAGTCCTCATGTAGCTAACCATCCTGGGAGGCTTGGAAGTGTTATTGTTAATGTTCTAAAGAAGAAATACAAAAATAACATTTGATCTCCCTTAAACTTATGTAGCCTTCTACAATTTCCAGGCTCTTCAGTTTTGTTTTCTTATTATGATCTTCACAATAAGCAAGAGAGGAAATACTGCAGACGGTCTCATCCCCATTTTCTAGATGAGGAAACTGAGGCTGAGAAAAAAGTTATGCAGCAGAACTTGAGTCTTCCTAGATCACATCTGGTGCTCTTATATTACCCAAGGCAGCCTTTGCATTCTGTAGGAAAGTGTAATTACTGTTGAATTCAGCCAGTAATTCTTTTGTTTAGTTGTGTTTTTTTAATGCGGTGCTATTTTTTTTCAAGTAGCTTCAACGGCAGTTTCCACTTTCCTTTGGCCTTTGTAGGCACAGGCAGATCTGCCTGACGTGTCCCTGGGCTGAGGCCCACTCTGGCTGTTTCCAGATAGTAGACAGGGCTTCTGGGCTGGAGCCTCATGACCCAGGCAGTGATAATGGGCCCAGCTGTCACGGCCTCTCAGCAAGATCATACCATTTTGGATAAGACATACCTCTACCCCAGTTCAACCTGCACCCACACACTTGTTGTCCAAAATGGTCCCAGCTATTAGGACTAAACGTTCTGGACCCCTCCTTCAATCCACATCTCTTTTCCAGGGCTGGGCACTGTGTCTGAAGAGAGGCACAAGTAAGTGGAGATGAAGGCAGAGTGGGGACGCATCCCAGGGTCCATGTTGGCTGAGATGCAACTATGGTGATTAGGGAGATTTTTGTCTGGAGAAGAGAACACATGGATGGATGAGGGAGGAAGCAGTGAAAAATCAATATTTATTTAATATTCATTTTGTTTCAGGCACTGTACTAGGGTCTGGAAATGGAACGGCATTCTTACCCTCATAGAGCATATGTTAAATAATAAAGATATTGACTTACATTTTTCCCATGGCTTATCTTGGCCAGACATTGACACTATTTCTCCCGAATCCCCTGGAAGGCTGCTGTTAGTATCATCCTCATTTTCCAGGTGAGAAAACTGAGGCACAAGAGGTAGAGAACTTGCTCTAGATCTTCCCATCAGTGCATGGCAGCTGGAGGCTGACTCTGCGCTCCCAGGCTGCAGCGCCTGTGTGCTTAACCACTAAGCACAGTGCCCTTCTGGAGTCTGAGAAGTGGCTGCAGTGTGTAAAGTGCTCGCACACACACTGCCCATTTGAGCCTCACAACAGCTCTGCAAGGTACATATTTTTGCCACCATTTTACACATGAGGACTCTGTGGCTTGGGGAGATGAAGGGATTTGCCAACAGGCTGTAATCCCAGAGCCTGCCCTGGAGCCCACCGCAGGGCCCAGGCTGCGGGATCTCCTTTGTGCTGTAGTTTAAAAATTCCCCGAAGAGAACACATAATACTTTTATAACTATGAAACAATATTAAAGCAGAGAAAATGGCTTTTCCTTCTCTGTGTTTTCTGTAGTTACCTCCCAGCTGTGAGGGCCTGTATTTAAGAGGCACATCCAGGATACTTTGTGGTCGTGTTGTCTGGAGGAGAAAGGTGCTCTTTCGTTTTCTTCATTAGCATTTTCATACTCGTGAATTATGCGCTGTGGAGAATTCTGCAACGAAGTTTCTAGGGACATCATGAATCGCCTCAGCGTCTCTGCATTTCCGGTCAGGAGGCGCTCACAGATGCCTTTCCTTCTGTGTGCCCAGTGGGGTGGACGGATCTCAGAGATGACACATATATTTCTTCTCAATTATCCATGTCTTAGGGCAGGCTGCCCTACTTTGAAAATAACATCATCTAGACCAGTCGCTCTTTTTTTTTCCCTTCACATTCTGGTAATTAGCCCTGAATATTATGTGGTTGGAAGAAGGGCATAGATTCTGTGGCTTTTAGAACTGGAGGAGGTGAGAGGCTTTACAAGGGAAGAAAACTGGGGAAACTGAGGACTTGGAGAGAGCATGACGTGCTCATCCAGTGAGTAGCGGCTCTTTCTGCTACCTACACATTTCCTAGCTCTCCTAGTCCAACTTCTTCTTTTAAGGGACAATGAAACAGATGCCAGAAAGGCATGTGACTTGGCCAAGGCCAACAAGTGGGTAGTACAAACGGCAGTTTTAGCTGCCAAATATTAGCTGGGAGACAAGTTGTACTTGTTCTTGCCCTGTTGTTACCTTGCTTAGCTTAAGCACATGCTCTCCACAGAGCTGTATGAAGCACACACCAAATAATCATGCAGATGGGGGTGGAGAGAGAGGGAGAGTGAGAGAGAGAGAGAGAAAGAGGCAGAGAAGATTTTACTTTTCTGAAAGTCGATACAGATTTCCTCTCAGGGAGAGAGCCACCTCTGGTGGGAAAACACAATGCTGAACCCTGTAGGAGAGCCCAGTCCTGTGAATATCTGCTGTACCAGAGAAGGGAAATGAACCTTCTGAATACAGGGAAATTCTGGAGCTCTAAGGGGGTGTCTGGAGGGTGTCTTGCCCTTAGAGACGAGGGCTTAGGGGCAGGTAGTTTGTCTGGAGGAGATCCACGATGCACAGTGGTGGGCGGCTGGCGGGGTGGCAGGGAAGGGAGAAAGCCCCAAACGTGCTTCAGTGAGGAGGCTTCACTGTGGGCATCTGGGGCTCAGCCCCAAGGGGACCCAGGAACTGTGTTAAGTGTACCTCAGAATTGTCCCATCCGGGTTGGAGACTTGTCCCTTACTGGTTGAGATTGTCCCTGGCTGGCACTTCTGGTCTGTCCCACGTGGATGAAGAAGTTTTGTGTCCTGGAGAAAGTCCCAGATGGAGACATAGAGGGATGCAGGTAGCAGGCAGCAGTGTCTGGAAACTAGTATGTATCGCCGCTCCTGGGGGACTCAGAAGTGGACCAAGGGTGTGTGGGCTGGAGTCTCAATAGTGTGTATTACAGGGCATGGTCCAGACTGGAGCTGGGAGGTGGCGGAAGCCTGTACTCTCTGTGATGGAATGCCTCTCTCCCAGCTCTCTTAAATGCACAAGATACTTAGCATGAATGGATTTTCTTGGAGAAATGGTGAAGGGGCTGAGGCATGCATCTGGGGTGATGAGGGCAAAATAGAGGCAACTGCACAGACCCAGGAGCTGCATCATGAGTGCTCAAACCTCAGGAATTGGCCAAACCCTGAGCACGGCCTCATGTACTTCCATGGGGGTGGGGGGAGTGCCAGGGCTCTCAGGGGCATCTGGATACATACATAGCCCTCTGTGGCTACTCTAGCATTGGAATGAGATGTGTGGCAATGAGTGAGGTTTCTTTCCACTGGAACAGTGACTCTCCTATTCCCCCCACTGGAATAGGGACCCTGGATGGTACCTCTTGGGCCAGGACAGGCAGCAGCTCGCCTCTCCTCCCCCTCTGCCCAGAGCCACCTGCTCTTTGAGGCCTGTGAGCAGTTACAGGTGTGAGCTCACTCACGCACCATTCCCAGGTGTCAGCAGGTGCTTGAGGCTGCTGGGAACTTTCCAGCTGAGACGAGCCCTTCACTGATGACAACTTCATGTCAAGCGATTGTGTCCCACGCTGACAAACAGATATCTATGGAGAAGTCCAGTAGAAAGAAGGCAATGAGAGAGCTACTCGTGGCCAAAGCACTGATTATGGACCCAGTTTTACCATTATCAGGACAAACGTCTGATAACATGGTTTGGGTGTGATAGTGGGAGGATAAACTTAATGCTCCCTCTTTTTTTTTTTTTTTTAAGTCAAGAAAAGGCTGCTAAGAGTGCAAAGGAGAAAGCTGGGCACAGGAACCCAGCCCCTTTGGGTCTGGTGTATCCCACAGCTGCCAGGGCTAGAACAGTGGCTGACACAGCGGGGCTGGTGAACGCTTGGCCTCCCTGCTCTTGGCACAGTTGCCAGGAACCCAGTACCATGCTGCCAGCTCTCCTGGCCTTTTACTGTTTTTCCTTCTCTGTCACTCTATCAGTATCACTATCCAAACAACTGGACTGTTACCCAGAGAGAGGGACCCTGTGTGCTAAACAGAACAGTGTGATGGGCTGGCAAGTGGGGGACCTGGGTTCAAGCCTTGGTGCTGCCACTAACTGGCTCTCTGGGCCTTGGTGTTCTCATCTACAAAGCCAAGGAGAAAGACTAGATCTCTGTCTCCTTTTTCAACTCAGGAGGTGATGCATTCTCATTTTATTTTTTCCCTGAGAAGAAATTCTGAGATTGAAGTTCTGCTGTGAGAAGAGGCTTTGTCACTTACTCTAGCAGCTACTTTGGCCTTTCTGAAGTTGTTTTCTCATCTGTAACACGGGGATGATAAAGCCTGCTCTTTCTAACTCATAGGGATTTGGGGGAAGATCAAGTGAGATAATGACTATAAAAATGTTCCGCATTTTTATACTGTAAACTGTATACCATTTCATTCATTCATTCATATATATAATTAACAAGTGTCTATGTATGTTTTGGTTCCTGAGAATGTAAGGATGCGATATAGTCCCTGCCCTTGAGGGCATTTAGGTTTTATGTAGATATAGGCAAATAAGCACATAATTAAATTATTGTGATTCATTATAAAATAGCTATGGGAGCACAGATGATTTGGTGGCTCTCAAGGGTGAATCAACACACCTAAGAGAAGAGTGATGCGTTTACACAGTCCACAAACATTTGTAGAACTCCTGCTCAGTACGCATGTTATCTGTCTCCTGGTTGAGGCATGAGCCTCCCTGGCTCTTATGTCACTGTATTTTTTCCTCCTGACTCCTGTTGCTTGATATGTCTGTCTTTGGCAAGTCCTGCATCCCAGGCTACAGGGACAGACCAGGTCTGCTGTCCTTCTTGGGCAAACGTCCCATAGAGGGAATGGGGCCAGCTTCCCAGGCAGTGCAGGCTGTTCGTATCTGCACAGCTTCCGGGGCAGGGGTCTGCCAATCTTAACATGCTTTTTGCACATGTATTGTTTCTGAAGTCATGCCATGCAATGGAAAAAGAGACCAAGATCCCAGCTTTCCCTCTCCCCACAGTGAAATGCAAAACACCCTTAGATCTACCAAGCATATAAGGAGCTGTGCCCGGCCCAGCCCCATGACCACCACCTCCTACCAGATGGCAGGAAGCAAGCCTGCAGGAGGTCAGAAGAACTGCCTCTTTAAGATCTCTTGAGCTTAAGGGAAAGGGCAGATTGGTGGTGACAGCAGTAAGACTGGCCACTGGTGACTAGTCCAAGGAGTGATGATGGCCTAAAAGAGAGGAGCTGTCTTAAGGAGCATTTCTTTCTCCAGCAGTGGTCACTTCTGGCAGTGCTGCTGTATCTACTCTTCCCCTCTTTTCCCCCAAAGACCCCAAATGCATTCCTGTGCCCTTTGTCTCTGTAGTAGAAGCTCTTAACTAACCTTCATGTAATTGCCTTATCAGATAATCTGAGGCTCTCTATATCTCTTCTGTAAATGTTCTGACCTTTACCGGGGGAGGGGGAGTTCTTGCAGCTAAGAGGCTACTCTGGTTTGCATGTAGAATTTCGCTCCCACTAACTGAGTTATGTTTTTACTTATTAAGTGTTATTGCTTACTAAAATTAGTTCTATTTGATCCTAAACTGTTTATTTCAGTTGTAGCTATTATTGTTATTATATAATTCAATAATTCAGCATTGTGTGAATTGATGAAATACAAAACAAAGCTTTTTTCCACAAAAACCGAGCTGTATTTTTTTAAAAGCTTCAAAAAAGTGATGAGTTTATAAAAATTGCTCCCAAAGGTGAAATGACTCAACATGATATAATGGAAGTTGCACATGTGACTTTTGTTACAAACCATTGGCCAGAACTTGGTTCCGTGGCCATGCCTAGCCGCACAGGGACTGGGAGGCCACATGCCCAGCTCAAATCTGAGTTTCCATTACTTTAGGACAGATTGGGAGAAGGGATGTTGGGGACAAATAGCATTCTATGTAAAGGCACTTTTTTTCTGATTCACTGATTTGACCGAAGTGGGTTTTTTTTAAATTAACTAATGGATTATTGACCCAGATATCCTCAGATAAGAGGACTCTTACTGTATAGCTATCTACACAGGACTCTCTCATCATATTTTTCTACCATTTAAGTGTTATTCAGCCTCAGTTCAGTCACTGGCTTTTTAATCTTTCATTTATTTAATTCTGCAGACGTTTGTTGTTGTGCAAGGCACTGAGAACTGAGGAAACAAAGACAGGCAGGGAAGACAGGGCCTCCACCCTCTGTGGTTTACAGCCTCATGGGGAGATGCAGTTAGTCAGTCAGGGACGCTGTCTAAGTGGTACACATAGCAGGGGCCCGTGGGAGCACATAGAAGGGGAAGAGGGTTGGAGAGGGGAATTTTGAGTTGGTTGTGTAGTTGAGGGAGAGAATGAGGAGGCAGTGAGATAAAGGAATATTAATATTATCGCTGTGATCATACTGCTCTGGACACTTGTGGAAGTCAGCAGTAATCGTCCCCTGCTTCCTTTCCTTGTCCCTCCACCCCAGGTACATTTTTGAGTCAGCCACCCATAGCCACCCCTTGCTACATTAGACTACTCACCTTTCTCCTGAATATGCATGTTCTCTTCTACACCCTTGCCCACCCTTTTCCTTCTGCCTAGAATGCCTTTTCCTGTCTGGTCATTCTGACAATCTCCCACCCATCCTGCAAGGCCAACCTCACATGGGCTGGCTCAGGTGTGCTCCCCTGACTGTTTACCCACAGGGGTGAACCTCCCCCACCTTTGGCATTCGTAGCCCTTTACGGACTACTTTAGGACATCTGTCTTAGTGTTTCATTTGCTGGTCTGTCTCCTCCAGCAGAATGTGAGCTCTTGAAGGTAGTCACTGAGCTCATTCCTCTCTGAGTCCTGCATCTATCCTGGGGACTAGTCTTTAGTGAGGGCTCAGTGAAGGTTGAGGAAGATGCAGAGTTGGGAGGAGTGAAGCAAATACGGGACTGGGCTCTGCCTTTTATCATAGTGTATGATACTGGGCAACTCACTTCCCTAGCCTGGAGCTCTGTTCCCCATCTGCTATGCTTTGAATGTTTGTGCCCTCCAAAATTCATGTTTAACTTATCCTCGATGCAACAATATTAAGAGGTGGGGCCTTTAAGAGGTGATTAGGCCATGAGGGCTCCACTCTCATGGATGGGATTGGTGTCTTATAAAAGGGCTGGTGGGAACTAGCTGGGCCTGTTGCCCTTCCATTCCTTCCGCCATGTGAGGACAGTGTTCATTTCTCTGGAGGACGCAGCAACAAGGCACCATGTTGGAAGCAGAGACAGGCCCTCACCAGACACCAAACCAGCCAGCACCTTGATCTTGGACTTCCAGCCTCCAGAACTGTGAGAAATAAATTTCCGTTGTTTATAAATTACCCAATCTCAGGTATTTTGTTAGAGCAGCACAGATGGACTAAGACACCGCCTATAACTAAGAGGATTGGATTTAAGAATGGAAATGATTGTTACTAAACTGTAATTCAAAATTCTCGCCACTCCCACAACCGCCTTTCTGGGGCAGAAGTGGCTGGGTTTTGAATGATGTGACTTTACAACTGTGGTCACCGCTGAAGACTGGATGCGACGGAGGCCAGTGGCTTCTGAGGTGGCCTGGTCTGAGCTCTGTGCTGTAGGTGAGGGGAGCCATGGGTGAGTAGCTACAGCAATCAAACCCTTTCAGTTGGGGAATCTGAAGTGAGGCACAGAAGGTGGAGAAGCTCAGAGACAGGTGCAGAGAAGCCGACGACAGAGCCATGGGGCTGACTGACACAGGAGTGAGTGAGCAAGAAGTTGCCAGGAGAAATGAAACAGATTCAGAGAGGAGTGAGGGAGGTGCGGGGTGCTGTTGGATCATTAGAACAGTTGTGGTACCATGAGTGACTGCAGCTCAGATGGTTCCCTCTGCTTCCTTATTTCTCACATGGCAATTCAGATAATGTATGAGCTCTTTGCAATTTATTTAACAAACATTTTACACAGGGTCAGGCACTGTGTATTTTCTAATCCTTATAATATAGGCACTATCATTGTCCGCACTCTGATAGAGGCAGAGCAGAGAGGACAAATGACTTGGTCAAGTGTACACTAGTAAATGGCAGAGACAGGATTCAAACCCAGGCTGCCTGGTTCAGGGTCCAGGCACTTAGCCCTCATACTGCATCGCTTCTCATAGGCAGCAAGCAGTTTTTGAGCACCTACCATGTGCCAAAACCCCTGCTAGGTACTTTACTCTGAATTTCACTTAATCCTATATATGTTATCTCCTTTAATTCTTACAACAATGCTATGGCGTATTAATAGATATCAATATACCTCTTCTACGGATGAGAAAATGGAGGCTCAAGCAAGTTAAATTCAAGGTCAAATGGCTGGCAGGTATCAGAGCCAGGTGGGCCTGCCTGGAATGGTAAAGAAACAACTCTCAGCAATTCCCTTCTGAATAATGGAGGCAGCTGAGCCCCAGTCTTTGGATCTGCTGTTCACAGTGACAACCTGTGCACTGTTCGTCATTTTAGGAACTGTGAAATATGAGACAGAGCCTCCATATGTTACGTGTTCACTGGCATTTCTAGAGGCTGTAGCTGAAGTGGGGTTAGGGGGAAGGGAAGACACAGTGCAAAGAATATAGCTTTCTTTAGTTTGAAATGAGCTATTTTTTTCTCTCATCTTTTCTGCCTCCTGTTTAATTGCTTTATAGAGATAAATAAAGCTGGGTAAAATTATATTTGGCAGGCTTCCATAGGGCTTGAATTCATGGTTCTTTCTTCACTGCTGCTCAAGATGGTGACAACTATTTTGTTAATGGTAGATTTGTTAGCCGAGATTTTCTTCTTTTATAGTTGTATGCTTTTTTTGATTATAGAAGAAAATGACATGCAACGATACCCTAGTTCTAGGCAAACAAACCTATGCATAAAATATGCAAATAGAAACTAAACCTCTAGGCTAACTGTCCTTGTTATCTGAAACCATTTACTTAACCTGTGGAGGCCTTTGTTGTGTCATTCATAAATTGCAAAATAAGAAATCCAGCCAAAAGCAACACAGTTGCTGGAAAGAGTAAGATAATAATACTTCCTAGAATTTATTTAGGCTGCTGTGTTTTCAGATTCACCTCTTAAGTCCTCTCACTGGCTCTGGGAGGTGGACAGCTTTATTCCCATTGCACACATCACATGAAGGAATAACATTTAAGATGTTAGGTGGCTGGGTTATTGCCACCCAGCAAGCATATGGCAACATCAGGACTTCGAGTAACTCCCTTCCCAGGGAAAAGGGGTTGTTATAATTTATCACAAAATAATTCTACATATAAAGGTCACATTATTTATCTTTTTCTCTTAATTATTTTTTCTAGCACACAATTAATATGAGTTCATTGTTTTAAATTCAAACATGATAGAAGCACAAATCTAAGGGTATATTTTAATCCCACCATCCCACCTTTTGAATATAAACATTGTCAACAGTTTGCTGTTTTTTTTTTTTTTTTTTTTTTTAAAGACAGGCTCTCACTCTGTCACCCAGGCTGGAATGCAATGGCACCATCATAGCTCACTGCAGCCTTGAACTACTGGGTTCACGGGATTCTCCTGCCTCAGCCTCCTAAGTAGCTGAAACTACAGGCACACACCTTGACACCCAGATAAATTTTAAAAATTTTTTGTAGAGACAAGGTCTCCCTATGTTGTCCAGGCTGGCCTTAGACTCCTGGCCACAAGCCATCTTCCCACCTTGGCCTCCCAAAGTGCTGGGATCATAGGTGTGAGCCACTGCACTTGGCCTAGTTTCCTGTATATTATTCCAGATTTTTTCTATAACATCATCACTATTAACATTAATGTGGTAAATCACATTCTGGTAGCACATTATAGTTGCAAAGTGCTTTTATGTAAATGATGTCAAGGCATGCATGTTTATCATAATTTGCTTTTCCTGTGATTAAAGGGATGTTGAGCCTGTGCGTTTGAGTCACTAAAGATCCAGTCAATGAGATTTGTATCTGCCTGAGGTCATAAGAGTAAGCATTTTAAGTTAATTGACTGTTCCTTTCAGACCGGAGAGTTGGCTGCTCTCCCTTCAATCAGCACTGATGAGCTGTTTGACAGAGCTCAATGATTGTTTTGGCATTTCATAGATACAGCCTCAGCCATTCCAGACAGAAGGGAGTCAGCATCTACCAAATTTCAACAGCTGGGATCCACAGGTTTGTAATAAATTAATTTGCAAAAGATTGAATGTCTTGAATTGAACTGAGAAATTGAATATTCTAAAAAGATATGCAAGGTAGAGTCATAGAATGTTAGCAACAGAAGGGACTTCAGAAATCACCTGGTCTTGTCTATACCTTTTATTTTATAGTGAAGAAAACTGAGCTGCGAAGCTGGGAAGAGCATTAACTTGTAGTTCCATTTGATTGGAAAAAATGTTTTCCAAGTACCAATGATGTGTTAGATCTTTATGAGATGTTGGGGTTAGACCTGTTTCCAGCCTTCAGAGAACTGACAGTGCGTGATTCACTGTTCAACATACCATAAAAGCATAAGGTGGCATATTCTGAACATGTTCATAAGGGAAGAGAGGTTGTCTTATTCTGTTTAGGCTGCAATAACTAAAATTACCAGAGACTAGGTGGCCTCGCAGTTCTGGAGGCTGTGAAGTCCACGATCAAAGTGCTGGTATATTCAGTGTCTAGTGAAGGCCCACTTCCTGGTTCATAGATGGCCACCTTCTCACTGTAACCTCATATGGCAGAAAGGGGTGAGGGACTTCTCTGGGGTCTCTTTTACAGGGGCACTAATCCCATTCACAAGGGCTCCATCCTCATGGCCTAATCACTTCCTAAAGGTTTCACCTCCAAATATCCTCACATTGGGGATTAGGTTTCAACATATGAATTTTGGGAGGACATAAATATTCAGTTTATAGCAAAAGTACACTCCATGTTTTTCCATGGCTTTGAAGTATATACTGGAGTGAATGAACCAGTTTAACAAGTGCCTTCCCAATGCAACCTTCTGCAGTCCCACCCCTGCCATGCACAAGTTCTCTGCCCTGGTGCCCTCTCTGCCCCAGGTCTTTCATTTGGACTTTGTCTATAACACTTGAACTCTCCACCTCACATACAGTCACTTCCCTCATCAGACCGTATCCCTAAGCAAAGGCTGTGTCATACTGATATTTTTATTTCTAGTGCCTAGCATGTGTTGAATAAATGCTTGTCAATAGGATGAATTTATGCTTTCAATAGACAGATTGCACTTTCCATGGTGTCATATGTGGCTTCCAAACTATATATTTCTGGAATGTTAGATCAGATAGGTATACAGACTTGGGAATATAAATTCAATATACTTTCTAAAATTATAGGTATGTTGGCCTCCACATCACATTCTCTCTTCAGGCTCGTAGCTCATATGTTCATGCTCTGATTTTTGGCAATCTGTTTGGTATCATCTACCAAGATCAAACCTGGCACTTTTCTTCCTTTGTGGAGTGCCTATAGAAGAAATACTTGGTTTATGGTCCACTTTGACCATTGCTAAAATTGTGTAGGTTAAGTCCTTGCAGTGTACATTTATGCTGTCTCACATCCAAACATTCCTCCTATCTTTAATCCCTAGATTGGAAGCTGATGTGGTAGACTCTCCCGCTCCCATCTCCCTGGCAGCGAGAGACTGGGTAAGGCCTAGGCCGTGCTAACCAGATACCTCAGCTTGGGGCTGTGAATCTGAAGCAAGTCATAAAAAGAAGCAGTTCTGAATTTATCCTGGGGTGGTAGAGACAGGGGCATCAGAAGTATATGGTGTTTGGCAGTCACAGTGACAGCATTTGCTGCCAAGGCCTACCACCAGTGGTGTTGGCAATGCCACGGCATCAACTCGACTGGGCCTAATGTGGTTATGGTTCTGTCTGCTTACCTTTCTTTGGTTCGGCCCTATTTTCTGATCCTTGCTGCTTAACTTGCCCATCAAGTCTGTGAGCTATCTAATGTCCTTCTGCTAAATTTCTTTTCTTCTTAAGTTGCCCCAGATTGTTTTCTGTTGTTTGTAAGAAAGAATTTTGACCAATATAGTCATGAAATAATAATACCCATGCTTGGAATCACTTGGCTTTTTATTAACTGATTTTAGACTTTAGGCTTTTTATTCCTTTTATATTTCATGACTGCCTTTAGAAGAGAAAGTTTAATTTTGTGGGAAGATGATAGGATGTCCTGGATGCCAATCTCAGCCCTGACAATTACCAGCTGAATAACGTTTGAGCCGTAATTTAACTTCTCTGAACCCCCATTTTCTTATCTGTAAGATGGGGATGATAATGGGCTATATTATGTCCCCTGAAATTCATATGTTGGAGTCCTAACCCCCAGTACCTCAGATGTGCCTATATGTAGAGATAGGGACTTTATAGCAGTAATTAAACTAAAATCAGGCCGTTAGGGTGGGCCCTAATCCAATATGACTGGTGTCCTTATAAGAAGAGAAAACAGGTACAAAGGGAAGTCTGTGTGAAGATGTAAGGAGAAAGCAGTCATCCATAAGCCAAGGAGAAAGAAACCAACCCTGCTGACACCTTGATGATGGACTTCCAGCTTCTAGAAAGGTGAGACAATACATTTCCATTGATTAAGTTACCTAGTCTACAGTGCCTTGTTATGGTAGCCCTAGCAAACTAATACAGGGACAGTAAGATTTGTCTTGTGAAGATGTAAAGATTCAAAGAGATAAGGTATATAAAGCATTGGACAAATAATAGGTACTCCAAAATCGTATTAGCTATCTTTCTTTTTTCTTGATTTTTCATGTTTTTTTCTTGTTAAACTTTTCCATTTCTTCCAATCTTACTATATATATATTTTTTAAATGGACAAGATTTTGAGTTAAGCAAATTTAGGAAATATTTTTGCTTTCAGAGATCCAGGTCTTTTCTCCAAGAAAAAATTAAGAATATAAGATAAAAACATGATCTATTTTAAATCGTTCAAAAGATAAAATCTTAAAGGAATAGCACTGGTATCTTGAAGACTTTGCTTTGTTATCTAAGGTTCTACTGAAGCCTTCCGCACGTTTCCTGTTTCTGAATGCAGAATATTTTTTTCTGACATTGAGTCTCACTATAGTAGCATCATCTACTGAAAATAACTACTTAAGATACCTCAAACCCACCTATAAGAGGGAGCTTACTCACAGTAAAATGGGTCAAATTCCTGCTCTTAAATTTTTTTTTTGTTAGAAGTATCTCTGTATCATGGACTATGTGTTGACCCAGAGGTGAAAATTCGCAGAATTAAGATCATCAGAAATATGTAAAAGTAAAATGTCTCGAGATATGTGTTGACTTAACTGAAGGTGATCAAGAGAAAACACTGACAATAAGGGCATCTGGTCAGGAACCAAGTAAGACTCTGACTTATTTCTAGACAAAGTCATTGTGGTTTTCACTTATGAGATGGGCAAAGATTTAAAAGTTTGATAACATAGTGTTGGTGAGGGTGGATAAGAAAAGAGGTACTCTTACGTATTGACAATGAAACTGTAAAGTGTTTGTGAAAATCTATAGAGTAACCTAAATGTTCAGCATTTTACAATTTTATCTATAACTACAAAACATAATATTTGAAACAAAACCTTGTTATAAAAATGAAGAATGAGTTGCTGCTAAAGCGTCATAAGAAAAATGGCATTCATCTTTCACTGTAGAACTGCATTTAAAACTACTGAACATTTTATAAGTAAATCAAATAAAGAATTTAAATATATTTTCAATAATAGTATATTTTTTAATGACAATTCTTATTTGTATTACAAATTTTTCATGCATTTGACTAAAATGTGACCCTTTTGATTATTTTATATTTTTCTTTAAGTACCATTTTTCTAGTATAACTTTTAAGATTTCTGAGATGTAGAAATGTGGTTGACTCGATGTTTATCTTATTTTTACATACTTTTAAATGTTAAAAACTAAAAACTATTATTAGAATAAGGGTCACAGGGAAGAAAAATAATGTCCATGAGCTCCTCTTCTTTCTTTCAGGTTGTATTACACCTATATAATCCCAAAACTCATGATAATATAGGCAGTCCTGACACTAGTGACTAGCTATTAACAAGGAAATCATTAAGAGTTGTTTCTTCTTACTATTATTATTTCAAAACATTACATGGTTATAAATGTTTTTGGTTACATGGATCACTTTTGTTATACTCGAGTCAGGGTTATAAGTGTGCCCATCACACAGATAGTGTTCATTGCACCTGATAGGTAGGTTTTCACCCATCCCTTCCTCCCCTTTCCCTCTGCTTGATTTCCACTGACTTTTACTTCCCTCTGTGCACATGTGTGCTCATCAGTTAGTTCCAATTTAATAGTGAGTATATGTGGTGTTTATTTTTCATTCTTTAGATACTTCACTTAGGATAATGGTCTCTAGTTCCATCCAAATTTCTGTAAAAGGTCTTAATTCATCCTTCCTCATGGCTGAGTATTATTCCATAGTATGCATATACCATATTTTGTTAATCCACTCATGAATTGATAGGCACTTGGGTTGATTTCACATCTTTGCAATTGTAAATTGTGCTGCAATAAATATTTGAGTGTAGGTGTTTTTTTGATACAATGACTTCTTTTTCTTTGGGTAAATACCCAGTAGTGGGATTGCTGGATCAAATAATAGGTCTACATTTTGTTCTTTGAGGAATCTCTATACTGTCTTCCATAGAGGTTTTACTAATTTGCAGTTTCACCAACAGTGTATAAGCATTCTTTTCTCTCTGCATCCATGCCAGCTTCTATTGCTTTTGGACTTTTTAATAAAAGCCAATTCTAACTGGGTTAAGGTGATATTGCATTGTGGTTTTAATTTGAATTTCCCTGATAATTAGTGACATTGACCATTTTTTCATGTGTTTTTTGGCCATTTGTCTATCTTCTTTTGAAAAGCTTCTGTTCATATCTTTTGCCTACTTTTTAGTGGGGTTGTTTGATATTTTCTTGCTGATTCACTTGAGTACTTTGTAGATTTGGTTATCAGCCCTTTATTGGATGTATATGTCTGTTAGGCCCATTTGTTCTAGAGTCCCATTTCAGTCTAGTGTTTATTTATTTATTTTCTGCTTGGATGAACTATCCAGTTCTGTCAGTGGTGTGCTGAAGTCCCTGGCAATTATGATGCTGCTGTTTCTCTCTTTGCTTAGATCTGGTGTGGTTTGCTTTATGAATCTGGGTGCTCTTTTGTTAGGTGCATAAATATTTAAGATTGTTATGTCTTCTTGTTGAATCACTCCCTTTACCACTATGTAATGACCATCTTTGTCTTTCTTTACTATTGTTAAAGTCAATTTTATCTGATTTTAGAATGGCTACACCTGCTTTCTTTTGGTTTCCATCTGCATGGAATATTTTTTTCCATCCCTTCACCATGAGTCTAAATGAGTACTTGAGGGTTAGATGTGTTTCCTGGAGACAGCAGATACTTGGGTTGTATTTTTTTCATCCATTCAGCCAGCCTATGTCTCTTGAGCAGGGTATTCAAACCACTCACGTTGATTGATACAATTGATGTGTGGGATGCTGTTCTGTTCATCCTGTTGGGTAGTATGTTATTGCTTTGTTTTACCTCTTATACTATTGTTTTATATGAGCTCTGAGCTTTAGCTTTTGTGTGGTTTTACACCGGTGGGTATCTATTGTGCCGATCCATATATAATGCAGTTCTGAGTTTTTCCTGCAGGGCAGGTCTGGTCTTGATAAATTTCCTCAGTGTTTGCTTGTCTGTACAATTGTTTATTTCTCCTACATATATGAAACTTACTTTTGCAGGATACAAAACTCTAGGCTGGCAGTTGTTCTGTTTAAGAAGACTGAAGATGGGGCCCCAATTGCTTTTGGTTTGTAAGGTCTCAGTTGAGAATTCTGCAGTTAGCCTGATGGTTTTTCCTTTGTAAGTTACTTGATGTTTTCACCTCATGGCTCACATGTGTTCCTCCTTTGTGTTGACTTTGGCCAGTTTGATGACTATGTATGTTGGTGATCGCCTTTTTGCAATGAATCTCCCAGGAGTTCATTGAGCTTCTTGTACCTGGATATCTAAATCTATAGCCAGACCAGGGAAGTTTTACTCAATTATTCCCTCAAATAGGTTTTCCAGCCCTTATGTGTTTTCTTCTTTACCCTCAGGGATGCCTATGATTCCTATATTTGGTTGTTTTACATAATCCCATATTTCCTATAGGCTTTGTTCATTCCTCTTAATTCTCTGTTCTTTATTTTTGACCAACTGAGTTAATTCAAAAATATTGTGTTCGAGCTCTGAGATTCTTTCTTCTGCTTGATCTAGTCTATTCTTAAAACTTTCCACTGTGTTTTTTATTTCCTTAAGTAAATTTTTCAGTTCCAGAAGTTCTATTTGTTTTTTTTTTTCAATATGTTCATCTCTTTAGTGAATTTTTCATTCATTTCCTGAATTGTTTTTCTGGTTTCTTGAGTTGGTTTTCCATTTTCTTTTGCATTTCATTGAGCTTCCTTACAAATCCATATTTGGAATTCTTTGTCATTTCAACATTTGCATTTTGGTTACCATTACTAGAGAGCTGGTGTTCCCTTTTGTGGGTGTCCTTTTTCTCTGATTTTTCATACTTTTGGGTTACTTTCACTGACTCCCTCTCATCTGGGGCAGGTGTCACTTCTTATTTTTGGATCGTCTTTTGCTTAGATGGGACTTTTTTTTTCCTCCCCTGCCCCAACTCATAAGGGAGTGTCTGTAGCATATGTTGGGTAAGAACCTTTGGCTTTGCTGTGGGTGCTTTTATGGAAGTCTATGTTCTGGATGGATACTTTGGTTATAGATATCCTTAGTGTGGTGGTTTTCTCAGTTGCTCTGAGTCCCTGAAGATTAATCCCTGACCACGCCAGGGAAAAGTGTGCTGCTGGTCCTGAGTTGCCTATGGGGTGCTTAAGCAGGTTTGATGTCTCTGCTTTGGGGTGTGCCCTGCTCTGATGGAGCAGCTGGGTGAGCAGCACCAGGGAGAGCCATTGAGCCGGGAGCTCATAGTCTGAGCACCCCTCAGTCTGCTGCAGGTCTTTAAGAGGAAAGGTTCGAGCCCCTCTCTCTGTGGAAGCCCTGTGGTGTATGCGTCAACAGGGGGGAAGCAACAGCTCCTGAGAGCCCTGGCTCAATCACCTCTCTTGGCAGCCTCTATTATTTTTAAAAATACAATAGCTCACAATATGTTTGTAGATTCATAAATAGGCAGTAGGTTGAACTATATACAATGGCTGTTTTTGTAAGTCAGAAGTGGTGAATGCTACCAACTTCATTGAATGCTAACTATTAGTAAAAGAATTAATAATGAACTGGAAGGATTAACACCAAATTCATAATAATGGTTTCACTTTAGAGGATGGGTATAGAAGGTAACAAAAAGGACTTTGTTTATCTGTAATATTTTTCTTTTATTTAAGAAAATGAAGATGTGTTAATTCTAAGTGGCAAATACATGTTATGTTTCTTTTATTAATACTTGAATTTCTTCTCTGTATTTTTAGGCTTTCAAAAAAGGGAATGGGGGAGAATATATGCTAATAAATACCATGATCTGCTGTCTGCAAGCTGGGGACCCAGGAAAGCCAGTGGTGTCATTCTAGCCCAAGTTCGAAGGCCTGAGAATCAGGGTAAATCCCCATCCAGGGGCAGAAGAAGACTGATGTCCCAATTCAAGAAGGCAGGAAGCAAAAGGGGTGCATTTCTTCTGACTCTGCCTGTTTTTTTTTTTTTTTTCTATTCAGGCTGTAGGGGTGAGGGGAAATTTGCCCTTTCTCTCAAAAGGTCACTGAAAGATCAACTCACAGTTAAGGCAGATTAATAAGAGAAAGGTTTATTTACCATGGGCATGGTGAGAATCACAGAGTGATTACCCAATATCCCAGTGAAGTTCAGATATTTTTATACCTGTCTTTTTGGAGGGGAGGGGAAATGAGGAGTACAGGTAATTCTGTTTAGGGGTAACAAATGGTATTAGGGAGGACAAATGGATGGGGAAACAGATTGACTTGTTAATTAACCTGAGAGACAGGTACTGTGTTTAAAATAATTTGGGGCAGGTCTGGTTGCATTCTTGATCTTCTTTCCTACAATATATTGAGATAACAGGGAGAGGAACGGAAGTCAATTGCCCCCTTTGATCTTTTGATCTGTCCGGTCAGTCCAGTTTATGCAGATAGAGCCCCTTCTGGTGCTTTTTGATCTGGAAAGGCCTTTACTTCAAAACGTTCTTTATACCAAGGAGTCATATTTTGGGGTGAAATTTCCTCAGCTCCTTCAAGGCCCTAGGTGGACTGGAGGGGAGTGTACTTATGTGAGTCCACCTATTCAAATGCTAATCTCATGTAGACATAGCCTTGCAGACACACTTCAAAATAATGTTTAAAATCTGGGCTCCCTGTGGAATAGTCAAGTTGATACATAAAATTAACAAGGGCAGCATTCCAGTATCATAATCCCTTATCCTGCTTAATTTGTCTTAACAGCGTTTATCACCATCTGATACATTCGTTTCTTTGTTTTCTGTTCATCTGCCCCTCTCCGTATAAGCTCCCTCAATATAAGAGTGAGAGTTTTGGCTATTTTGTTTATTGCTATATTCCCAATGCAAACGACAATGCAGAGTGCTTGTGGGCACTCAACATGTGTTGAATGAATACATTGTCGAAGCCTTTAAAATGTTTTGTAGTTGTTAAGTAGACACAGGGACACTTCCAAATTGTTCCTATATTCTATGGCAACTCAAGAAGTCTACTTTCATTTCCTCCAGAGAAGATACAGCTCATACATCTGTATCAATTGCAATCATTCTTTAAATAAATTTAGAATAATTTGCCCTTTCATTCAAGTTTCCCAGACTCAGTTTTTCAGGCCACTATGTTTTAGGAGTCCCAGACCTGGAGTCAGAGAGACCTGGGTTGAAGCATCAATTCTGCCTCTTACTAATTCTGAATTTTCTGAGTAGGTCACAAACCTCTTCTGAGCAACAGTTCCTCACTTGCAAAATGCTGATTATCATACACTGAGAGTTCTTGTGAGGATTAAAAACCTTCGTGTCTGTGAAAGCACCTTAAAAACTGCAAAGCGATTCGTAAACTGTAAGGTGGTATTCAACTGTAAGGGACACAAAGCCCTTTCTGCAGGAGGCTTTGCAAGAAGCCCAGACTGTTAATTCCGCATCTAAATGATGTGTCTTTTTCTCTTCTTTGTACTACTCACCAAGAATAGAAGTCACTTAATAAAGCCGGCTGAGTGACATTAAGAAATCACAGGAGTTGATAAAGAAACAATTGAGTAAGCTCTAAGAAGATGGCATCTCATTTGAAATTCTAAGTGAGGCTGAGCTGGGAACACATAATCCTTAAAGGGTTTATGAAGTTTAATTGGTTTGTCTGAGGTGACTGGAGTGATAAGGAGAAAAATAAAAGGAAAACTGAGAAAGGTTAAGTGCCACCATGATTCAAGTGATAGGATAAAACATACAATTTAGTGATTTAACTTTTTTTGCTTATTTTCCCTCTTTTTCATTCTTCCCCTAATATTTTAAAAATCTGACCTTCAGGGACAGATAGAAAACTACAAAGAAGATACTATCAAGTTTCCCTTTAAAGAGTAAATGTGTTCTTGGAATGTCATATGCAAATTGAATTGTTACACATTAAACCCTCTAAATAAGTCATATTTAAATTCACTCAGAGAGCTGACTCTTTGGCAAATAAAAATAAAAACATTTGGGTAGTAACATAATATATCAGGTTAACTACTCAATGTGAGACCCTTGTGTCCATTATCCTAATCTCACAGCAACCCCACAAGATAGGATATATTATTTCCATTTTACAGATGATGGAATTCAGGTAGAAAGTTTAAAAATCTTTCCATGTTTTAGCTAGAAGAGACCTAAATGGATAATAAGTGATAAAGCCAGAATTTGAATTGGTTTCAAGTCCAGCCTACTAAACCACGGTTGCTTAAAAGTAGAAATGTTTTTGAAAAGTGAGTAATTTCCCTCTAAATTTTTATAAAAAATAATTAATTAAAAATTTTACAGCATTCAGGTGACTAGGATTTTGAATGAGTTTGCATTTGATTAGTCTTCTAGTTGGTCTTTCTAAACCTTGTTCCCTCTCTTACACATCCAAGTCCATCCTGAGTGGTGGCCAGTAGGATCGCTCAAGTAGACCAAGTGCATGTATTACTTCCTCATGTAACCTTACTGGCTTCTCATTACCTATAGGATTCTGTCACTTAATAGTCTATTCAAAGCCTTTAGGATCTCACACTGACCACTATCTCTCTAGCCTTGCCTCTTCTGCTTTCCTGTAAATTCCTATTTGTGGTTCCCTAAATGCTCTAGGCTTTGTCTCACCTCTTCCAGGAATAATTTCACCCTCTTGTCAGTCCGGTAAACTCCTCTAAGCTTTACCTTAAAGATTCAGCTGTAACATCACCTTCTATCTAACCTTCCCAGATAGAAGTATTTTCTCTTTCGATCCCTCTGTTTGAACATTCATGTCTTTCCTGGGTCATTTTATGTCTGCTCTAGACCGTAAGCAACTTGGGGAGGACAAATACTGGTGTTTCTAAGTATTCAGCATAGTGTTTGAATAAACCAATGACTTAAGAACCTACCCGGAGTCCACCATTAGCCTGGTGGAGTGCATCACTTTAAAAAGGCACAGAAAAAAAAAAAAAAATCTTGTGCTTTCAGAGCATTGCGCTAACCTCCAAATCCCCCACTACTCCCTTCTGTTCTGGAAGCCTAGCAGATATTTTTGCAAACAGTAAATGCTCAATCAGTGCTCCTTGGATGCAAGGATGGACAACTGGGCTGCCTAGAAGTTTCAGAATTCCTGAGCTCCCTGTGCAGACTCACACTTCCCTCCGTCCCTCCCCATTATTAAATGCACCCATTCCTTATCTTTCAAACAAAAGTATGAGAAAACCAAAGAAAATTATTGCAGGTGTCTTAAATTTGGTCCTTCTCTTATGTCCCTCTAGTTTGATGTTATACCTGGGCAGCTCTTAACCTTAGGAGAGTCCCTTAACTTTCTAGTCTCCCGACTTCCTCCCAAGCTACAGGGAAAGCTGGGTTATTAAGCTGCTAGATGCTTTACACAAGAACCCCATTTTATTGTTACCATCTTCCCAGTTTGCAGACAAGAAAATTGGAGGTTTCAGTAAAATTAAGTAACTTTCTTATGTTCTCTTAACTTATAAGTGTTGAGCTGGAATTTGGCCTCAGGCTCTTGGACTCTCAAATCCACTCTTTTTTCACTGCGTCAATAATATCATTCCAGTCTCAGGGGTTAATTGTGAACACGGAGTAAGATAATGACCATGAAATTGCTTTGGACTGTGTAAAATGCTATACAGATGTTATTTTTTTTTTTAAATTATCCATCAGCATGTCAATAACATGCAGTATTCTATACAGAGTACAAACTCTAAGTAAGATTACCCCCTCAAAGGAGGAAAAAAAAAAATGAAGAGGAAAAGATGTCGTAAACAACTATTATAAATTCAGCAGAAAAACAAATTAGAATGTGACCTATACCATAAAATATGCTTTACTTAATTCTTTGCAAATGTCGAGAATTAATCTCAGATTTAGAAAATATTGTTTTAGCTAGAAGAGACCTAAATGGTCAGATAGTCCAATTTCCTCATTTTATTGACGCTGAAACTGAAACACAAAGTGGGCAAAGTCCCACAGCCAAATCCACAACTAGAGCCCAGGAGTTTTGACTCTGAATCCAAGACTCTTCGCATTGCACCATCTTAAAAGATCCAATTTAGACGACTGCAAAGGAAATCGGATCTGCTGTCCGTCACAGATCAGCACGTGCAGTAGGACTGCCTTCCCACTCTGGTTACCAGTTACAATGGGCTGAGCATCTCTCTTAATTTTTAGAAATGTATGTGGGTGTACTTAATCTTCCCTTCCCAAAGGCAATTATCTCTCAAAATTGAGTTATTGCTTATGAACATATCTCGATCCTTAGTAAGAAAGAGACCCAGATTATTTTGTACCTGGAGCAAATGAAGCAGGCAGCTTGGAATGCTAAATTTCATCGCCAAGGGAGAGCAGCTCTGTGTTTGACTTAGATGCATCTGGTTTTCTTCATTATTCCTCTGCTAGTCAAAAAGGCCACCTTGAGCTAATTTCTTTCTAAGTAAAATCTTTCTAATCAGATTTTCCACTGTATATGGATTTCATATGAAAATGATCCTTATCCTAAAAATTAAAAATATTTTCCCCTCGGCCGGGCACGGTGGCTCACGCCTGTAATCCTAGCACTCTGGGAGGCTGAGGTGGGCAGATTGTTTGAGCTCAGGAGTTGGAAACCAGCCTGAGCAAAAGCGAGACCCCGTCTCTACTAAAAATAGAAAGAAATTAATCAGACAACTAAAAATATGTAGAAAAAATTAGGCGGGCATGGTAGTGCATGTCTGTAGTCCCAGCTACTCGGGAGGCTGAGGCAGAAGGATTGCTTGAGCCCAGGAGTTTGAGGTTGCTGTGAGCTAGGATGATGCCACAGCACTCTAGCCCAGGCAACACAGAGAGACTCTGTCTCAAAAAAAAAAAAAAAAAAATATTTTCCCCTCTATTTCAATGTGCGGTGGAGAGAACAGCTTAGAAAGCCTTAAAGCAAAAGACAGAATGACAGCTGATTCATTTGAATTTGTTACAGCCTACAATTACTGTATATTAGACATGGATGAAAAGAGACAGGAGACAGGGGTCTTGAACTAAGAGCTCAGGATTTGAGGTTAGGTTTGGGCCCATGTTTCAGTAGTACCACCACTAGCATTGTTGCCTTAGGCAAATACTTTAACTTCCCTGAGCCTCTGTTTCTTCTTTTTGAAAGTGAGGATAATATTATCCATCTCATAGGATCATTGTGAGAAAGGAAGGAGAAATAGAGTGGCCTAAATTTAATGAGCACTTACTCCGTGCCTGACATAGCATTAAGTCCTTCACGTACGTTACCTTATTTAGCCATCACAACCACTTTCTTAGGAAGGTACAATTGTGATCTTCATTTCACAGATTAAGAAATTGAGCTAAGGTTAATCAACCTACAAACCTGGACAGAAATTAAGGTAAAGAGAGCATGTGAATTTGGATCCTTTTGACTCCACAGTCTGTACTTTTTTGGAACCACCGTGCTACTCATCTGAAAGATTATATTTTTATCTTCACTTGCCTGTACATCCAGATCTAACCTAACCCCCAGTCATAGGGCTTGACACAGGGGAGCGTCTTTTCTCTCTCTGGCCTGGCGGGGGTGATACTAAGGTTACTGCTGGATGGCTTGGTCCTGAGTGGACCTGGCTGTGTGCACCAGAGCAATCAAGATGTCATCGGCTGCAGAAGCCTGATATTGGGAGGCGTCAGATCTCTGCTGCACCTGCTCTCTGGTGCAGTGTCCCTGTACAGACTCTCAGCAACTCCCCAATCAGCCCAGAGGTCTACAGTGGAAGAGGAAGATCCCTTACAGATTGCACTGTCTGTAACTTTTGTTTCTCTCCTAATTTACAGTGTCCACTTGGGTTGGCTCTATCCTGCTGTCTTCACCTCTTCCCAGTGTGAATTGGATTGGGTCCCTCTGCTTAATCTCTGAGATGGTGGGTGGTACTTGTGAGTAAGAATCAGCCATGCCCTGTTTGATTTAGTTGGTAGATGCTGTGGTGAGCTACAGAGTTTTACTCCCTGTCAGTGGTTGATGCTTGCAAGAAAGAGCCAACTGCCAAGATGTTCTTTTGTGCCTGTGGTGAGCTCTAGTCCCTCAGGTGGAAATGGGGTTTGGCCTGCTTGTCTCACTCACTACGTGCATCTCCATGAAACACCAGTGGGCAGGGAGTTCCCAGATTGGGCACCCAGGTCCACAGCAGTTCCTCAAGGGAATGGACTCTCTGTGGAAATCTCAGCCTGCAGCATGCACCCACTGGGGAAAGGCAGCTGCTCGCCAAATTCTCAGCTCAAAACTGCTTTCTTGGTTGCAGTGGGTGAGGGGTGGGCAGGGAAGGAAAAGCATCTGAGTGGAAGAAAACCTCCAGCCTCTCAGGACAGTGTCCTTGGAGGGGAACCCCACGCAGGATGTGCAAGCCCAGGGACCATGCAAGTTCTCCCCACTATTCTGTGTTGACCACAGTGCTTGGGCTCGTGGGAGTGGAAAAGCCTCCAACAAAACTTGGTAGCCCACTGGGCACCGAAGGCACGTGGGAGGGAGGGGGGACTCCCCCACTTACCCCTTCCCTGGGCTCTGAGCTTCTCTGGGTTTAATCCTCACCAATACCTTATTTCCTTTATCTTCTTCCTTCTCTGCTTCACAGTTTTCCTCCATGAGGTCCCCAGCAGGCTCTGGGACTTCTTTCCATGATCTACACCTGAGTTGTGTCTTCTCTCCTCTCTCCTTCATCTGAAACCCTACCTACCCTCCGGGACAGTCTGGCAAGCGATGTCTCTCATTGGCCATCTTGCCCCTCTCTTCCCCTCTCATAAGTCTTTTATGAGAATTAAATGAACTAAAGGTGAGATGGTAAGGCTTTGGGAGGGTGTGGGCATCTTCACAACAGCCCCATAACCTTTTTTTTTTTTTTTTTTTTATGCAATGTCAGATGCAACAGCCCCATAACTTTGAATTCTGCCAGTGCCTGGTATATCCTGCACTGGTATACCTTGCCTAATCTGTCTAGTCAGACATCGGTAGCAGGTCCAGCCAGTCTTAAATTATCTTTTAGGTTTGGAAAGCTGGACTGATTGTAAGATACTGATACCTGATCAATTCCTGGAATCCTATTTTCTCCAAGCATATAACACTAAGGTTTTACTGATACCTGCTTGAATTATGAGTAACTCCGAGTCGCTAAGAACACAGGTTTTGAAATCAGACTTGGCTTTAAATCACTGCTATTCTAACAATCGCACTCTAACTTTGTGACCTCAGGAATGCCTCTTAAATTCTTTGAGCTGAGCTTCAGTTTCTTCATCTATGAAATAGGGATAACGACAATCACTTCTCTTGTTTGACTTGAGAATCAGATGAGCTGGTTAAGTGAAGCCTACTACAAATACTATTTATTATACTTAATGTTATTTCCTAGTTCGCTGCCTTGAGTTAGCTTTTATTAGGAGCTGTCCTGGATCCAGCAGGAGTTAACTTGCATATTTAGGAATAGTTGGCATGTAGAGGAAAAAGCCTTCCAGGAGGGATGCTGTTTTTATAGCAACCATGCGTTAAATCTCTGGGAGTCTCAGAAACATGGAGGAACCAGCTAAGAGGAGGAGAGGACAGACCATATAATCTGCCTGTGGGAGAAGGGAGGGACTTGGGATCGCCTAGTGCCTGGTGTTTTCCGGCTGACATTCTACAAGTCTGAGCCAATAGAACCTTGTGGTTGCCACAGAAACTGCTTAGCATTTAGTGGCTCTAGAAGCTGCTCCTTCTACACTATGGAATAATGGAGTTTGATGTCTAGAAGGAACCCTAAATGTCATTAAGTACAAATGGGGAAACTAAGGCCAAAAGAGGGATTTGCCAAGGGTGCTCAGTTCCTTGGGTTCTACAATGCAGACCTCGTCTAGGGCCTCTTCATGAATTTATTATTTTAACAAATATTCATTGAACACTCACTTGGCTAGGTATGAAGGATGCAGAAATAAAGAAAATATGGTCCTTATTGTCTAGGTCAGGTTTAGGTGGAGCAGGGCACATGCCGTGTTTTAAGAGCTCTGATAGGGGTACAATGGAGGCAGGTGGTGGAAACTCCTAAACAGCCTGAGGGTGTTAAGAATACTTCCTGGAGGAGGGAGATGACATGTAAGTTAAGAACTAAAGTAAGGATTAGCCAAATGAAGAGAGATGGAGGTAGAATGTACCAGACAAATAGAACAGCATGCACAAAGACCCAGAGGGAAGAGAGAGAAAGCAGATGCTGATTCTAGAATCCAAAGCAGTCCACCCCGGCTGGAGATGTGTATGAAGTGGAGGAGCAGCAGCAGATAATCCAAAAAGAGAAGTTAATAAGACCCAGATCACAAAAGGCCTTGGAAGCCTCCATGAGGGATCAGATCTTCATTCCTTGGGAAATGAAATGACCCTTTAACGGCTTTGTTTTAGATGGTGTATGAAAGCTGTCTTTTTATATATCAAATATGACAGCTATTTAAAAACATCTACATATCTTTATAGATATAGACAAAGCAAATGTGGCTAAATATTAACAATCGTCAACTTTTTTTTTACTTTATCCGGTAGGTATACAAATGTTCATTATACTATTCTGGGGGTAACTTTTCTTTAGGTATAGGTTTATTTTTATAATAAAAAAGTTTAGGGAACAAATGACTGGGGTTGCTGCATTATGGCCTTGAATTGCTTGGGGCAGTTCAGTCAAGGCACAGGTACTCTGTGACACTTTCTACAAGTGATGTGGCCACCTCGCAAGTATTTTACCTCCTGCATTCTTGGAACCTGCACTTTCTAAACCAGGAATTCTTCTACCCCAAGCAACAGTTATTTATCTAGCATCTCCTCTAGTTCTAGGAATAAGAACTAAAACAATAAATAAGATATGGTTTCTGCCCTCATGGTTATTTCAGTCCAGGATGAGAGGTTATTAAGTAAGCAGATCATTGGAATGCAGTGAAGTAGATTGTAGAAAATGTTCAAGCTGCTAGCAGATCATATGAAAAGAGTACAAGGGAAGGCTGTGTTGATTAAAGCAAGAAACCTTTTCCTCTTCTATGATCTTTGACATAGACATGCTGAGTGTTTGGAGGAGAGACACCTGATCATAAAGTGTTATGGTAGTAACTGGAAGTGGATAGATGGCTCTGAAATTTCTGAGCCTGAATTAGTGGGACATAGGTTATGAAATGAGGTTTATATTTGACTGATATCCACCCCCTCAAAAAAACCCCTAAAAACCCTAATAGTAGCATCTCCTTCTGTCATTTATCTATTGATTCAGCTTATTATGGGATATAAGCTTTTATGGTCATACAAGATAGGTCTGAATTGAGAAAAGATTGTAGAAAATACTTTAATACAGCCAGGGATTCAACTATAAAATATATATGATGTTTTGATTCTCTGAAACTATGGCACCCTTACTACTCCAAACTGGCTGTTGGCTTTTTTAGGGCAAAATAAAAATTTTTAACTTACCACCAACTAAAAGAGATGGAAACAGAGGCATAGAAGTTGGTGAGGGAAAACAATTATTATTATTATTATTTTTTTTAATTTTTCAGCTCTACTTGCAATTGGTTTTGGTAACAATGTTAAGTAAGTTTCTTGGGAAGTTTTCATCAATGTATAAAAGTGAAGGATTTTTTTAAAAACTTTTTTTCTTATGCTTTAATAAATCCATTTCCTTAATTGGTAAGAAAACAGTGAAACTCTTAAATGCTATGAAAGGCCATACAGAGTCAGCTAATTCTGCAAACATCCTTTGCTGAAATCGGCACAAATGAGGTTGAGAAGACAGAAAGATGCAGCAAGGTGGGAGTGCAGACAGAGTGTGAGCGTCATGAATGAAGCAGGGTTGATACAGACCAAATTAATATGAAAGTTCTTTGTAAGAGAGGCATCTAAATTGACAGATAATATTTCCATATGTATTAAAATTTTGAAAAGAAGGAAATAAGAACGAGAAGATGGGTTTACAAAGTGGGAAAGAACAGCTAATGGGGAACGTCACACCTGTCTGGCCTTGGCTTAGCCTCTTAATGTATTTGTTGCTGCTGACGCCTCTCCTTGGGTCAGAGACCTGCGTTTGAAAGTGCAGTTGTGTTGAAAGGACAGATTCATTGCTTAGGAAAGAAAACTGCCTTTGTAGCTACCCAGTAGATCCCTCTGTATTCGTCATACTTTAGAAACTAGCTGAAGGTTGACAAATAAGCAGTTCATTGGGGCTAACTGTGCAATAAATGCACAAGGCAAGGTGATGGTTGTTTTCTCTGCCCTGCCCTTTTGGAGGGCTGCCCCTAACTCAGCCAGATGTTCACTCAGAAGGTTTGGCTGTTTATTATAAGATTCCAAGAATCTGGAATGGTTTTGGATGGGTCACAGGTATCCACAGGAGGCTGACTAGAATGAGACATCAGGCTTTGTACAGGCCCTTGGGTTCCCACTGGGTAGTCTTATGAATTGCCTTATTTGACTATCCCGTTTTTATTGCTCCTGCCCACCCCATTCTTGTCCAGATACAGAAAAGAATATCATCTGCAGGTTCTGTGATACTCAAAGCCTAAAATAATCCCAGCCCAGGCTGCAATACAGTAGAAGCCTCACCCAAATAGAAGTGGGGAAGGTCTCGACAGGTCCTTTTGCCCAAGCCAGCACCCATCCAGCAGGCTGGGGGTAAGCCGCGGGCAGCTTATGTGTCCCTCAGGTTGTTCCATTCATGCGGTGGGCAGGGCCACACCAAGGGATCAAGTTGGTAACTATAATGCACTGAAACCATACAAACACCCCTTGCTCAGAATCCATGCTTGTCAAGTGTCTGGTTATGATTTTGTTCTCACTGAGGGCCTGGAGGGTGAGCTGATCAGATGATTTTGTCCTCTAAGAAGCCATTTTTTAAATTTTCTTTTTAAATTGAGATAAAATGTACATAATATAACTTTTACATAACCAAAACTTCACCTTTTAAAAGTGTACAATTCATTAGTTTATTGACAAGGTCGTGCAACCACCACCACTATCTAATTCCAGAACATTTCCATCATGCCAAAAAGAAACCCTGTATGTGGCCTTATGTGTCTGGCTTCTCTTATTTAGCATAAAGTTTTCAAGTGCGTTGCAGCATGTTTCACTCTGCATTCCTTTTATTGTCTAATACTATTTCATTGTGTGGATCTATCACATTTTATTGTATTCATTTGTCAGTTGATGGACATTTGAGTTGTTTCCACTTTTTTACTATTATGAATAATTCTGCTATAAACATTCATGTACAAGTTTTTATGTGGATATGTTTTCCATTCTTTTAGGTATATACCTAAGAGTGGAATTGTTGGGTCAGAGGATTACTCTATATTTTAATTGTTTTAATTTTTAATCAATGAATTTGCATTTGCATTATCTATCAGTCTTTTGTGAGCTTATTTGTGTGAATGCATACCAGGGAGATCAAGCTCTCTGGTGAGCTGACAAAATTGGGCTCTAAACTGGCAAAACTAGAGTCCCAGGCCCAATACTGGGTGCATTCACCAAGGTCTTGTGTCCACCAGCCTTGTTTTCTGCAGACTTTCACAGGCATATTGAAGATGAACATGTTGCTCACAAATTGCGCTTCATTAAAAAAAGGTTTTAAGATTAGGCCTATATTTGTTCCCATGGAAATGCAGCAGCCAAATTTAGCTTTGCACAGAGATGCCATTGAGTTTATGTCAAGGAGGCTTCTCTCGATGCTTTGCTCTACCTTTTCACAGAAGCAGATGTGTCCTAGAACATCTTGTCAGTTTCTACCTAAAATGAGCGCAGCCACCTGATTGATGTTCTCCTTTCCCTTCCCTTGCCATCTGTACAGCTGCGTAAGTTACAGTTGATGTTATTTAGCCACTCCCATTGTCTATGTCACTCTGGAAGTCCCAGATGCAGGTAGAGTCAGGGCCATGGTAACAGGACTGGTCAGAGAAGAGAGTGGGCATGGTGGGTGAGCTGGTGAGGCTCAGGGAGCCCGGGAGCAGCTCAGGGCACAGATGAGCTTGAATGGCAGTGTCCTTGAGCACCTGTGGGCCATTGGAGAGCTGCTTACTCTCAGGAGTGTGTTGTACTTATTTTTCAGATTTTTACTTAAAAAAATAATATTCTCAGAAATACAAAAAGGAACAAATAAAAGTAAAAAATCATCAAGCTCCAGAGATAAACATGGCTGACATGATTTTCTAAGTGTATGCTCTTTCTCTCTGAGAAAGCTTTAACACTCCATGCAATTAAAAAAATTTTTTTTATTTCAGCATATTACAGGAGTACAAATGTTTAGGTTACATATATTGCCCTTGCTCCACCCAAGTCAGAGCTTCAAGCGTGTCCATCCCCTAGACAGTGTGCACTGCACCCATTACGTGTGTATATACCCATCCCCTTCTCTCCAATCCCATCTGCCCAACACCCGATGAATGTTATTACTATATATGCACTTAACTGTTGATCAGTTAATACCAATTTGATGGTGAGTACATGTGGTGCTTATTTTTCCATTCTTGGGATACTTCACTCTATGCAATTTGTGTACTGCTTATTTTGTTGTAAGCATTTCCCCATGTCATCCACTATTCTTCAATAGCACCATGTTAAGTGGCTACATGTGCAATTTTTTGTTTTTAATTTTTAAATTAAATTCAGTCTCCATAGAGACTGTCAAAAATTGCCAATGCCGACTATATTTCAAGTCGTCATGGCGGGGTATTGGGAAAAGTTTTCAATTAGCAATAATCGCACCTAGGATAAACCTCATTGGCTACGATACTGCCACTATGCAAAGCGCATGTGCAATTTTGTATTGGCCCTTTGAAGGGTCACTATTCAAAAGATTTACTCTTTCCTCCCTGACTAGATGTGTTATGATTTTCAGAAATAAAATAAAATTACAATCTTTTTGTTCTCAGAGGGAAAAAAAACCAAAAGAGACTTACTAGGCTTAACACAATGGACACAATATATTAGGAGTAAGTCATCCACAAAGGAATTCTCCTTGGCTTCGCTGGAAAGCCCTGGCTCGACATCAGTCTCTGCTGCCTCCCAATCCCCACAGCCCTTTGTCTGCCCTCCTGGATCGCAGCCAAAGAAGGAAGGAAAGGTTAAGCCACTCTAGATGGGCAACATAAGACCATAGCTCTCAACTATCGACTCCAAGGAAAACACCAACATTCCTACTTAATAGTCCTGCTGAACTAATAATTGCTATTCAAGATGCTGCCCTCACCTGTTGGCTAAACTGGAGCAGAGCTCTGGTCACTCTGCAGGGTTATTGGGATGACATACACCTATTAAAGTATAAAGCCTCCCAACCTATCTTCCCTGCCCTAGAGCAGAGCTCTACTTGCCATACCAGTTCTTGGCCTTTCTAGTGAAGAAATGGAGGAAAGGGGAAGAGGAGAGGGATTGCAAGAGGTGTGTGTTGTGGAGGCCCAGAGGAACTGAGGGAAGGGTTAAGGTAAATAAAAAGGACCAGCTGAAAGACGGGAGGGCAGTGGATAGGAAGGAATGAAAGGGAACTTAAGAAAAGAATTATGGGGCTCTAATTTTGTGTTTCCTTTGTGGTGTTTGAGATATACAAGTAAGAGCCTTGAGCTATTTTGAGATTGCTTTTAGTAGCATGGACTGTGTTTCTTCATAATATTTTGCAAGTGAGCCACGAAATTTTGTAAATGTCACATTAGCAAATAAGGAGGGGAGGGAAGTCCATTACCAGTAAGATAATGAGTAGAGTCCAAAGCAAGTGAGGCTTGGCATTGGCTACTTTGATGCTGTCAGTGGCTCCAGGAGAAAGAAATAACATTATTAGGGCCGCAGTCCCCAGCACTTACAGTCCTCCACTGGTCGGACAATAGGAACAGGTGTTTTTGCTGGCTAGTGACTCACCGTTTTCAAACAACTTTGGTTGTTTCCAATTTTCCAGTGGGTAATAGTGTTACTAGGGACATGATACATAAATCTTATTGTGAGTTTTAGGTAGTACAGCTTAAAAGCTGATTTTCATACCTTATCAAATTATGCTATTATAACAACCATATTAAATAGAGATGACTATCATTCCTATTATGTAGATAAGGAAATACACGCAGTATTTGTGAGGCCACACAGCTATCAAGGGCTCGGTTAGGCAGAATACAAAGTTTAGTCTGACCCAGAGATTGTGCTCACAGTACTACATTCTATCACAGATCCCAGCACTCCTCTTGCACAAGGAGGGGCACACATGTAACCATATTACTGAATAAGCTGGACTATAAGAATAAAATAGCTTTATTTGTTTCAACAACTCACATCTAAGTATATTCCAAAGCTCTCCTGGTTGCTCTCAGGTTTACAAAAGCCCAGCCTAGTCTATTTCAAAGCTGTACTATCTTAACCAGTTTAAAACTTCTTATATCCTAACTCCAGCTCAGAAGTCATAGTGGAGAAGGAGAACAGGAGCTGCTTCTTCCTTTCTTTTCTTCCTCTCGCAATATAGCTGTGTTTCTGGCTGGGCCCAGTGCACAGAGAGGGTTAGAAGAAAAGGGCAGTTTCCCATGGCAAGTGCACTCCTAACCTAGTACTGGAGTCTTTTTTGTGCTGGATGCCCAGTTGCTGGTTCTTGTGGACATACAGTGATAAGACAGTTACCTACAAGCCAGGAAGCAGGCCCTCACTAGGAGTCTGTTCAGGTTGCCATCACAGAATACCATAGACTGGATGGCTTTTAAACAACAGAACTTATTTCTCACAGTTCTAGAGCTGGGTAGTCCAAGATCAAGGTGTGGGCAGAGTTGGTGCCTGGTGAGAAACCATTTCTTCATAGATGGTTGTCTTCTTACTATAATCTCATATAGCAGAAGGGATGAGGGATTACTCTGAGGCCTCTTTTATAAGGGCATTAATCCTATCCATGAGGCCTCCTTGATCCATGTGAAACTAAAAACATATTGCCAAATATGATAAAGAAGAATCAGGGTTTGGTTAAGGCTGAAGGTGGGCAAGTAGTAAAGGTTGTTTTGCAGGGATGAAGGAATATCAGAGACTTGATAAAATATATGAAACATGGTTTTCTGACATTGGACATCAAAGTAGGACAGTGATCTCCAAGAAAGGAAATAGATACCATGAGCCTTATAATCGCCCCAGCATGAAGAGAGTTTCCAAGCAGCAATGCAGGGAAGGGGAACTGAGGCAGAACCAGAAGTCCGTCTAGCCATATAAAGTGATAGAGTTGAGAATCCAGGAGGCCAAAGTGGCTAGAGTTGGAAGATCATACAACCAGAGAGGAGAGACCTGTTGACTGAGAGAGAGCTCCAGAGATATATAGCGGGCCACTTGAGTCTTCAGCTGAATACTGACCAGCATGTGGGTGTAAGGAAGCTAGCAAAACTAAGTGAGGTTGGGGTAAGAACTACCTAAAAGAATATAGGGAAAAATCCTCAGAGATCACACAGAGCTTGAAATAGTCTCAGTTCTTATGAGCCTGAGTGGAAAACCTCATAATTCATGGGACATTGAACACAGTACTCAGAAAGTTATTGCTTTAGTAGTAGGAAAAAATCATCCATAAACTAAAGGTTGCTCTGGTCCTACATAATGAAGCTTAATTGTGTACCAGAACAGCTTTGTAGCTTGGAAACAATTTGATCCTTTTGAGACTTGCATTTAAGCTTGATTGTACAACATTTCCTTGCCATTTTTCAGACTTTTACCTCTGTTACATTCCTACCAATACAGGTATAATGGATGTTCAGTATCCTCAAGGACATATGCAATAGAAAAATGTAATAAAGTAATTAGGAAATGATGCATTTTGAGTGTTTATTACCTTTGTTTTTAATATAGCATTTAATTTTAAGTTTATAAAATTGAATTTTTAGTAATATCTGTGTTTAACAACTAGTTTGCAAGAATTTCTGAAAATTTAACAATTGGCTCTTATAAACTGGCTCCAACCTGCCACTCACTGCTCTTGCCCTCTTTTGTGCAAACCCTCCTAGATTATTGTAATATGAGTGTGTGGTCTGGTTCCTGTTGTCAACAGAAAAGAACCCAAACTCTGTAAAATAATGTAAAGAGGTTTATTCTGAGTTGAATATGTGTGGCCATTGCCCAGAGAGCCATGCCCAAGAAGTCTTGAGCAAATAGTCTCACTGTGGTTGGTTACAGTTTGGTTTTATATATTTCAAGGTGACAGGAATTATATGCAAAGTCATAAATCAGCACATGGAAGGTGTACATTGGTTTGGCCCAAAAAAACCAGGACGTCTTGAAGTAGGAGATTATTGGTTATAGGTGGGCTTAAAGATTCCGTGATTTGTGATTGGCGAAGGAGCTCAGAAAATTTCACCCCAAAATATGACTCCTTGGTATAAAGAATATTTTGAATTAAAGGCCATTTGAGGCAAAAAGCATTGGAGGGGGCTTTCTCTCCATGTGCATAAACCAGACTGATCAAAAGATCAAAGGGGCAATTGACTTCCCTTTCTCTCCTTGTTATCTCAATATATTGCAGGAAAGAACATCAAGGATGCAACCAGACCTGGCCCAAATCATTTAAATATAATACTTCTCTCTCAGGTTAATTTAATTTGTGAAGAGAATCACTTACAAGTCAATCTGTTTCCCCCATCCATTTATCCTCTCTAGCACCATTGTTGCCCCTAAACGGAATTACCTGTACTCCTCATCTCCCCCTCCTCTCCTAAAGGACAGGTATAAAAATATCTGAACTTCATTGGGATATTGGGTAATCCCTCTGTGATTCTCCCCATGCTCATGGTAAATAAACCTCTCTCTTATTAATGTGCCTTAATTGTGAGTTGATCTTTCAGCAAACTTTTGGGGGAAAGGGGAAGTTTCCTCTCACCCCTACATTGCTTAAAGAAATGAAGTTTTGTCTAAAGCCTTGGAATGTCTTTAGTTATAAGGAAGTCTGTTAATCAGAGATATGCCAAAAGACATATAGTGGATATATCCCCCCAGACTCAAGTGATTTGTTATTTTATGACCTATAGGTGTCGTTTAGGCTTTTTGTTGTGTAACCTTAAGCCTGTTAATGAGGTACAAAGGATATCACTAAGAAGGGTGGGGGGCATGATGAGGCATGTCTGACCCCCTTTCTCAGGGCCAGCAACTCAGCTTTAGGGTATTTCTGGGGTCCCCTTGACCAAGAGGGGGTCCATTCAGTTGGCTGGGGGGCTTAAGGTTTTATTTTATTTTTATTTTATTATTATTTTTTTTTGCAGTTAACAAAAATACTTTTATTTCATTATTTCATGTTTCTTTTTTTTTTTAATTTCAGCATATTATGTGGGTACAGATGTTTAGGTTACGTATGTTGCCCTTACCCCCCTCCCCTCCGAGTCCGAGTTTCAAACATGTCCATCTCTCGGATGGTGTGCATTGTACTCTTTGTGTATGTATATACCCGTCCCCTCCTCCCCCTCCCACTTCCCCCTCCCCCCTGCCCGACATCCAATAGATGTTATTCTTATATGTACACTTATGTGTTGATCAGTTAATACCAATTTGATGGTGAGTACGTGTGGTGCTTGTTCCATTCTTGGGATACTTCACTTCATAGAATGCGTTCCAGCTCTATCCAGGAGTATACAAGAGGTGCTATATCACCATTGTTTCTTAAAGCTGAATAATATTCCATGGTATACATATACCACATTTTATTAATACACTCATGTATTGATGGACACTTGGTTTGTTTCCACATCTTTACAATTGTGAATTGTGCTGCTATAAACATTCAGGTGCAGT
>RJWJ010004509.1:42895-55930 GCA_004363605.1 Indri indri
TATCTCTTTAAGGTATCTCCATATTGCTTTCCACAGAGGTTGCACTAGTTTGCAGTCCCACCAGCAGTGTATGAGTGTTCCTATCTCTCCGCATCCACGCCAACATTTATTGTTTTGGGACTTTTTGATAAAGGCCAGTCTCACTGGAGATAAGTGATATCTCATTGTGGTTTTGATTTGCATTTCCCTGATGATTAGATATATTGAGCATTTTTTCATATGTTTTTTGGCCATTATTCTGTCTTCTTTTGAAAAGTTTCTGTTCATGTCCTTTGCCCACTTTTTGATAGGGTTGTTTGATTTTTTCTTGTTGATTTTCCTGAGTTCTAAATGGATTCCAGTTATCAGCCCTTTATCGGATTTGTAGCATGCAAAAATTTTCTCCCATTCTGTAGGTTGTCTGTTCGATCTTGTGACAGTTTCTTTGGCTGTGCAGAAGCTTTTAAATTTGATCAGGTCCCATTTATTTATTTTGGTTGTTGCTGTGATTGCCTTTGGGGTCTTCTTCATAAATTCTTTGCCTAGGCCAATGTCTAGAAGAGTACTTCCAACATCTTCCTCTAGAATTGTAATAGTTTCACTCCTCAGGTTTAAATCTGTTACCCAGTGTGAGTTGATTTTTATGAGAGGTGAAAGGTGTGGATCCTGGTTCAGTCTTCTACATGTGGCTATCCAGTTTTCCCAGCACCATTTATTGAATAAGGATTCTTTTCTCCAGTGTATGTTTTTGTCTGCTTTGTCAAAGATTCGGTGGCTATATGAGGATGGTTTTATATCTGGGTTCTCAGTTCTGTTCCACTGGTCAATGGCTCTATTTTTGTGCCAGTACCAAGCTGTTTTGATTATGACAGCCTTATAATAAAGTTTGAAGTCTAGTAAGTTGATATCTCCCATTTTGTTTTTATTACCTAGAATTGTTTTGCTATGTGGGGTCTTCTCTGGTTCCATACGAAGTGTAGAATTAATTTTTCTACATCTGTGAAGAATGATGTTGGTATTTTAATAGGGATTGCATTGAATCTGTAGATCACTTTGGGTAGTATAGACATCTTAACAATGTTGATTCTGCCAACCCACAAGCATGGTATGGTTTTCCACCTGTTTATGTCCTCTGCTATTTCCTTCCTCAATGTTTCATAGTTCTCCCTGTAGAGATACTTTACCTCCTTAGTTAAATATATTCCTAGATACTTTATTTTCTTTGTTGCTATTGTGAAGGGAATTGAGTCTTTGATTAGGTTCTCGGTATGACTGCTATTGGCATATACGAAAGCCTCTGATTTGTGTCTATTGATTTTATATCCTGAGACTTTACTGAATTCATTTATCAATTCCAGGAGCCTCTTGGGTGAATCCATGGGGTTTTCTAGATATAATATCATGTCATCAGCAAATAGTGAGAGTTTGATCTCTTCTGTTCCCATTCGTATGCCTTTAATCCCACTCTCTTGCCTGATTGCTGTGGCCAGGACTTCCAGAACTATGTTGAATAGAAGTGGGGATAGTGGGCAACCTTGTCCGGTTCCAGTTCTAAGTGGGAATGCTTTCGATTTTCCCCCATTCAGTATGATGTTGGCTGTGGGTTTGTAATAAATGGCTTGTATCATTTTTAGGTAAGCCCCATCTATGCCTATTTTGTTAAGTGTTCTTATCATAAATGGGTGTTGAATTTTGTCAAATGCTTTTTTCTGCATCTATTGAGAGAATCATATGGTTTTTGTTTTTGCTTCTGTTTATGTGGTGAATTACATTTATAGATTTGCATATGTTGAACCATCCCTGCATCTCTGGAATGAAGCCCACTTGGTCATGATGGATTATTTTCTTAATAAGCACCTGGATTCGGTTAGCTAGAATTTTGTTGAGAATATTTGCATCTATATTCATAAGGGATATTGGTCTGTAGTTTTCTTTTTTTTGTTGCGTCCTTTCCTGGTTTTGGTATCAGGGTTATGTTGGCTTCATAAAATGTGTTGGGGAGGAATCCATCCTTCTCGATGCTGTGGAATAATTTCTGCAGGCTAGGCACCGGTTCTTCTTTGTAGGTGTGGTAAAATTTGGGTGTGAAACCATCTGGTCCGGGACTTTTCTTTTTTGGAATGTTTTTTATTGCTGTTTCAATTTCAGTCCTTGATATTGGTCTGTTCAGGAATTCTATTTCTTCCTGGTTGAGCCTGGGGAGGCTGTGTGTTTCTAAAAATTTGTCCATTTCTTCCACATTTTCCAGTTTGTGTGCATAAAGGTTTTTGTAATATTCATAAATTATATCTTGAATCTCCATGGCATCAGTTGTAACTTCTCCTTTTTTGTTCCTGATGGAGCTTATTAGGGATTTTTATTTTCTGTTTTTCATTAGTTTAGCCAAAGGTGTGTCAATTTTGTTTATTTTTTCAAAGAACCAGCTTTTTGTTTTATTAATCTTCCGTATAGTTTCCCTGTTGTCGATTTCATTTAGTTCTGATTTGATCTTATTAATTTCCCTTCTTCTGCTGGGTTTGGGGTCAGTCTATTCTTCTTTTTCCAGTTCTTTGAGTCGATTCATTAGGTTGTCTATTTGTGATCTTTTTGACTTTTGGATATAGGCATTTATGGAAATAAACTTTCCTCTCAGGACTGCTTTGGCTGTGTCCCACAGATTTTGATAACTTGTGTCACCTTTGTCATTTAGTTCAAAGAATCTTTTGATTTCCATCTTTACTTCCTCGTTTTTGAAGGAATCGTTCAGCAGAAAGTTGTTTAATTTCCATGACTTTGTGTAGAGATGAGAGTTTCTGTTGGGGTTGATTTCTGTTTTTATTCCACTGTGATCTGAGAAGATGCATGGTATGATTTCTATTTTTTTTTAATTTTTTGAGACATGCTTTGTGTCCTAGAATATGGTCAATCTTAGAGAATGTCTCATGGGCTGATGAGAAGATTTTATTTTAGTCTACACTGTTATGGGGGCAAAGACAAAACTTCCCCTTTGCCCTTGGAAGTTTTGCTGAAAAATTAACTCACAATAAAGCAGATTAATAAGGGAAAATTATCAAATTTATTTAACATATATACACAGGAATCCTCAGAAAATGGGGATTCAACTCCCAAATGGGGTTCAAGAACTTATATGTCTTTCAGGTAAAATGGGTTATGGGAGGGGGAAAAGAGGAATTCTGTAGAGGGGCAATAAAGGACTACTGGGGAGGATAGATGGATGGGGAGCAAAGATTAACTGGCAAATAGTTCCCGTTAGAATTCACATGAGTCTGAGAGACTGGACATTATGTTCTTAAAGAGTCTGTTCATGTGTGGTCCTGTTCTTACAGGGAGGAAAAGAAAAGACCAATTGTTCTCCTAGGTGGGCCCAGATCTCAGGTAGAAGAAACTTGTTTTGGGATAGTCCATGGTGGTGGTGGTGAGGGAAGGTCAGAGAACTTGAAGCTTTTTCAGTCAGGTCAGAATGTCAAAAGGTTATATTTTGGGGTGAACACATTTCTATTTTCCTTTGTTGTTGAGACCCTGACTTATATACACTTCTGATCATTTTCTTATTTAATGCACACAACAATCTCTGTGAGTCAATTGCTATTATTATCTATGTTTAATAAATGAAGAACCTTGTGACTGGTTCTATGAACAAATTTCAATGATCCTTATTTTTTTAAATAATCCTCTCCCTTAACTAACTACTTGACATTTTGAGTTGTTTCCCCAAAATGGTGAATTTTGTGCGAGACAAAGGAGCCTCATGAGAATCTGAATTCTTCTGGGCACTCTTCCTGATACCAAAATTCACCATGCCCCACAACCTGCCTCTGATGAACATGGTCCCTTGTTAGTTACACCACAACCTGCCCCAAGGAACGTGACCCTTCCTTTAAAATCCCATGATCTCTGTTAGTTAGAGGGATGGATTAGAGGCAACTTCTTCCACTCTCCTGACAAGACAACTTCCTTGGAAATGCTCATCTTGTAATAGAGGTAAAGATCTGAAAAAGGGCAACGAATGTTTTATGAGTTGTCTCTTTAAATACCTCCCCACCCCCCCGCCACCTTTTTTGGGACTTAAAACCTGCATTCCTTCCTGAGGCCAGTAATCAAAAAGGAAGAAAAATGTTCTTTTCTGTTTGTTTTCTAGTATTTTAAACTATAGGAGATGGCTCAACAGAATTGACCAAGGGTCAAAAGATTGTCGTCACTGGAGATAAAGTCAACTGAAACCACCAATTATATAATAGTTAAACAGCAATACCCTGAAGCCATGACATGTGACACCAGTCACATAAACCCAAGCCCAACCACCAACTGCCCCTCCTTAAAAAGCTCTGTTTTTCTGCTTAAAGACAAGATTGCTACCAAAAGCTTGGCACTTGTCTCTGAGACCACATCAGAAGAAGGAGGACAAGTTGTTGAGGAAAAGGAAAGAGGAGTTTATTAATTTGCCATCAAATGAGGAGGTTGGAGACTCCTATCTTAAAATGCCATCATCCTAATCATAAGCAGAAATATAGAACTTTTAAAGGGAGGCTCTCCAGCTTCAGGCTACTGCTATTTAACTATAGTTGATGATTTTGATCCATCCCATCTAGGCAAAAACAATCTCTCATGACCTCTGCACACCTGGACCTCCTGGAACTCTACCCGGACAATTCCTTTGAGCCACCTCCTGTGTTACAAAGAACAAAGGACACTCTCCTGCCCCTCCCAACCATTGGTCTGAGGCAAGGATATAGGTTTTAATTCCCAAAAAGAGTGGGGACAATTTTAAAAAGACAGAAAACATTTTTACCCTTTTTTAGGCCATTCCCTCTCTTACAGGATGGTGGTCTTTTGAGATTCTAGTCTACTGCCCTCCTCATTTGCCAGCAAATTAATAAACTTCTCTTCCCTTTTCCTCAAACCACTTATTCTTATTCTTCATTCTCACTGATTCAGCTTCAGGGACAAGTACCAAACTTTTGGTAACAGTCTCAATAATTGGATTTTTCCTTGGCAATCTTTGTCTCAATAATTTAATCTTTGGGAGAGGCTCGGTGGCTCATGCCTATGATCCTAGCACTCTTGGAGGACACGGCGGGAGGATCACTTGAAGTCAGGAATTCAAGACCAGCCCGAGCAGGAGCAAAACCCTGTCTCTACTAAAAAAAAAAAAAAAAAAAAAAAAAAAAAATTTAGCAGGGCATGGTGGTGCATCCCTGTAGTCCCAGCTACTCGGGAGGCAGGATTGCTTGAGCTCAGGAGTTCAAGACCAGCCTAAGCAAGAGTGAGACCCCTTCTTGACTAAAAATAGAAAAACTTAGCCAGGCGTAGTGGCACATGCCTGCAGTCGCAGCTACTTAGGAGGCTGAGGCAAGAGAATAGCTTGAACCCAGGAGTTTGAGGTTGCTGTGAACTGGGCTAATGCCATGGCACTCTAGCCTGGGCAACAGAGCAAGACTCTGTCTCAAAAAAAAAAAAATGGATTTTTGTGTGATGAACAACTTAACTTAGGCTGAAACAACAACCTAAGGTTTAGAGAGATTAAATAATTTACCTTAGGTCACACATTTAATAAATGCTGAAGTTGAAATGCAAACCCAGACCAATTCCAAAGTTGATGGCCTTTACCATGACACAAATGCAGGCAGAATGGTTAAGGCCAGTTTAAAAGTGCTCACAGTCAACTTGGAAGAAGGAAAGATAGGTAGGACTTGTACAAATGGAGATTGAGGAGGGGTAGGACAGAAAACAACTGGTAGAGGATACAAAGGCAGAGATGTCGGCGTTTTCATAGAGATTTAGGTACAGTGGGATGGAGCTATTTTGAAAAGTTAAGAGCCAAAGCTGTGGAGAATATCAGGCTGTTTTTCATTTAGTTGAAAGTGCAGGGAAAAATAAAAGAGAATTATCAAGCTTAGTCAGAAAAACATCTCTTAAACAGGAAATGCAAAGATCCTAAAAACAAACACCAAACCACAAATGTCATAGAGTACTTCACTCTGACATTTTAGACCCAATGGGAGAAAAACCTATTACTTCCTGAAGAAATGCAGTCATTGAGATGTTGACAGGTGAACTTTCATTTAAAAGGTTATTCTAAAAGGCTGTGGTTCTTAATGGAATGTTTTAACCCGATTTCTGATTGGACACTTAGCAACCAGGGACTTTACTCACCCCATACCCTTGAGATACTGTCCTCTAAACCTCCTTTACTTGGATGATACTTACCTATCTTTCAAAGATCAAGTCCAGTAAAAGGGCATTAAATAGATCCAAATGGCAGACTGATCGCATACCTCTGTACCTGGAACCTGAGTCACAGACCTGCAGACTGCTCTTCCACCGTCCATGCACATTGGGGTCATCTCTCTGGAGAGTGTCTGATAGCCCATGAAGGGAACTGGGGTTCACAGTAGCCCCTTGGAAACCATGGCTCCTTTGATAGGGGAATTTTGGGGAGAGGAAAAGCCGGAAGGAGTGTTCTCTGGGCCCGTACCTCCATAGGGGTCACTGTAAATAGTGATAAGGGACCTCAAATCCTTTCTAGTGATGAGGCTCAGAACATGCTACCCCAAAATACAGTACCTCAGCATATTCAGTATTTTAAGCTGAAGGAATTGGAGAAATAGCAAGTACAGGAAAGAGTCTTTGTTCTCCCCTTTCTTCCCTGAAGCAGGTCATAAAACCCTCATGTGAGAGGTGCCCTCCCTATACCTGGAGGAAAGGAGCAGCCTTATCTCTGAAGATGGAGGGTTGCCAAGATCAAGCAGAATAAACAGCCTTGGCAAGTTCCCCAGATGTACTACCCTTAGCTCATACCCTTTTATCCTATCACATTTTTCCATGACTTTCTAGTCTTTACCAAACTTAGTATAAAATGCTCAGGCTTAGCCATTCTTCAGATCTTCATTTACTTATGCTCCAATATCATGTAAAACTTAAATAAATTTGTTTATTTTTCTCATTAATCTGTCTTTTGTCAGTCCAATTTACAGGGCCTCAGCTGGAGAACCTAGGAGGTAGTAGGAAAAGCATTTTTTTTCCTTCCCTATCCAGTATCTTCCTAAATTTAACACATATTAACTATTCACTTATAGAAGCCCACTCAGATGAACCAACATATGGATCTTCTTGTCTTTCAGCAAGAATTATTTTAGCTCACAGTGGGTAACACTGGTTAACCTGTGATGATCAGAAATCCTCATTGGCAGTTTGCCTTTGGTTAACAAAAAATGGAAAAAAATTACTAGTGTTAAAATATTAATAATAACATAAAATAAAATTACTAATAACTAAATATTGGACAGGAATTTTAGTATCCTTAATTTTTGATGAGGAAGTTGAGACTCATAGAGATGAATAAACTTGCCTAAGCCAATGAGTGGAGCTGGCACTTGAACTCTGAGCAGTCAATGCCCGAATATGAGGTCTTTATTGTTGCTTAACTGTTATGGGTGGGAGGGTAGCTTTTACATAAACCATAGTAATGAGAGGAGACCTTCAACGGGAAGAATTAGAAAAGTAAATAAAACTACAATTATGAGTCTAGATTGAACTAGATGGCTTCAAGTTTCTAAGTCTCTAATGACTTAAAATCTTAATGTGTTCAATTAAACCAACCATTAGGTCAGGAACAATCACTCTGGGGAAGTCCTGTCAATAGACAGGCAAATCAGTGGCAGCATGTGTAGTGGACAGAGCTCTGGACAGGAAATCAGGAGATCTAGGTTCTGTCTTAAATAGCTAGGTGATCTTAGGAAAGTCACTTCTCAACTGGGTTTCCCTGGGCCTCATTTTTCCTATTCAGAAGATAAAGGGATTTTCCAAAATGATTCTTTGGTAGAACATGAGATCTGTGTTATATTGTATTAGTTATCTATGACTGTGTAACAATGGACCTCAAAACCTAGCAGCTTAAAATATCAACTATTTATCATTTCTCAAGATTCTGTGGTTGCTTGGCCTTAACTATATTGTTTTCTATCATGTGGTATTGGCTGGATTCTCTCATCAGGTTGTATTGAGTTGGGAAATTGGTTTGGACTAGAACATCCAAGAAGGCTCCACTCAAATGGTTGTCTCCTCAGCTCGTGTGGCTAGAACGGCTGGGGACTAGCTGGATCGCTTTCTCCCGTAGGGTAGTTGAACTTCTTACATGGTATAGCCAGTTTCTAAGAAAGCAAAAGAAGAATCTGGTAGACCTTTAAAGGGCTAGATCTAGAAAAGGCACAGCATCACTTTTGCCGCATTCTATTGAGCAAAGTAAATCATAAGGCCAGCTTAGATTCAAGGGGAGGAGAGATAGACTATCTGTTGATAGGAGGAAAAGCCTGTGCATACAGGGATGGGAGGAATTGGTGGTGGCCAACCCTGGGGTTAGTCTACTACGCATATCATGAACAAAGAGTTCCATGGTCATATATGTTTGGGAAATCTCTGTTCAACACATCTAAAAAGGTTTCTTAACAGCAAAACTTTTCAGAGTTGTTAAAATGCTACTTGAAGTGCCAAGAATGGTATAAAGTAGGTAGGGAGTGTAAAAGAAAGTAAAGAGGCAGGTTACAGCAATTGCTTTCTAGCCTAACTTACCCCTTCTGACCTTCCTGCATGGATCAATATGAGAGAAGAGGAGAAAAATGTAGCTAACTTAACAGGAAATATTTACGGTTAAACTATAGACAACTGTAGTCTTTGAGAGATGTAAAATGTCTCCAGCAAGTTGCAAAGCACTCAGATCAATTTTAGTATTTTCTCCATCTTTCATGGAAACAGCCACTTTTCTTGTTAATTAAAGCCTCCTTCAGCATAAAGAGAGATTCTGGACTTGTTGCTGAGGAAAAGTCTATTTCATTGCTAATTAAAATGATTTCTTCTTGCCTTCAGAATCAGGTTTTTAATGAGTTGTAATTAGTTGTGGGAAGATAATTAAATCTGGGATGACTTTTCAATTTCTTCTCTCATAATAAGCAACTGGCGTTTTTTTGACTGTCTGGTCAGCTCAAAAGCAGAAAAAGGACCCATTGGCGTGAATGATGCTCTGGAGAGATGGTGTGTATGCAAAGGCAACCTTGCGTGGAAGAAAAGCACAGGCTCTGGAACCTGCCTGACTTGGCTTTGAATCCTGTTTCTCTACTCACTTTGGGAATCCTTGAGGAACTTACATAAGTTCTCTGGGCCTCAGTTTACTCATCTATAAAATGAGGATGAAAATACTTATAAAATTTTTGGAGAGATTAAACATACTTTTTTTTTTATTCCAATCACTCATTCAACAAATATTTAGTTATTGAGCCTAGTGAGTGACAGGCAATGTACTATGTGCAGGGTATATAGTCTGGAAGAGAAATTAACTACACACAAGTAAACTAAAAAATAATAAATTTGCAGCCAAAAAATGTTGCAAGCTATTGGAAACACAGGTCACTGCCATGGTAGAAATGAGCAGGATGCTGTGATAGACAAGAGTGGGAAGCAAGCAGTGTCTTATCTCAGATAGGGTTACAAAGGAATGTCTCTTTGAGTTTATATTTACTTTATATCTAAAACATGAAGGGTAAGAAGGAGCCAGTCATGTGAAGAGCAAAGAGAAGAACTTTTCAGGCAGAGGAAGCAGCAAATTCCAAGTTTCTGACATAAAGAATTTAGTGTATTTGGGGATCTGACACAAGACCAATTGGCATAAAGTGAGGAGGAAGCTGGAGAGGTAGGCAGTGGAAGGATCACGTCAGGTCTAGGCAAGGAGTTTCGACTCTATTCTAAGAGCAGTGGGAAGGCATTGTGGGATTCTGAGCAGAGAAAAACATGACCCAATTTATAACACTAAAAGATAACTTTGGCTCCCTCTGCAGCTTGGATTATCAAGGAGCAAGAGTGGAGAAAAGGGAAACAATTAGCAAGACATCGTAGTAGTCCAGGAGAGAGATGACAGTGGCATGTGCTGGGGTGGCTGGAAATAAAAATAATTGTCAATAATTGTCAATAAATTGACAAAATATTTATAGTTGAACTGGTAGGACATGATGATGGACTGGATGTGGAAAGTGAGGGAGACAAAGGGGTCAAAATTAATTTTTCTGGGTGTTGGTCTGGAAACCAGGTGAAGATTCCATTTACTGAGAAGGGGTCAATTGGAGGAGGAGTGGGTTTGGGGTGGGGGCCAAGGGAACTTAAGACTTTTGGTTTGGTCATGCTATGCTTTTGAGATAAGTGATTCGAGATGCCAAGTAGGCAACTAAACATTTGAGAGTGGAGATCAGATATGAGGTTTTGGCTGCAGATGTTCATTGGGGTCATTAGCACACAGAGAGTGTTTAAAGCTGTGTGGCGGGATGAGATCAGAGAGAGGAGAAGGGCAGGAGGGAGTCTCGAATTAAAGTGGGTAAGATTGAATAAAGATGAAGGAGCCAGCGGGAGAATGAGGAATGGCTAGTGCGGTGGGTGATTAAACAGGGTAGTATAATGGTGAGGAAGCTAAGAGAGGAAGGAGAGTGTTTCTTCAAGAAATATTTGAACGTTACAGAGAAGTTGAGCATGAGGAAGAGTGGTATGTCCATTGGGTTTACCAACATGGTATGTTTGTGTGTAGAACCCAGACTGGAGAAGAAAGAATGGGAAGTAAGGAAGTGGAGGTAGTATACATTGATATCTCCTTTGAGAAAATATGTTAAGAGAAATAGAGGTGTACTAGAAGAGGATGTGAGATCACAGGAAGTGCAACAAAGATTCCTGGTTGTCTCCCTAATACCCATTCTCTCCTTCTTCCTTATTACTCCTTTTTGGGGGCAGCAAAATGTTTAGTTTGAAAACTGTATTTCCCTGCCTCCCTTGCCATTTGGGGAAGCCAGTGAGATGTAAGTAGAAGTCACTGGGCAGAGTTTCTGTAATATCTGTTTTAAAGGGACTGACTCAGCTGTGTTTTACTCTCCGTTCTCCCTAGTTGGCAGACAAGATGGTGGAAACGACAGTGGTCATATTGCAACTGTGAAAAGACCTTGAGGAGAGAAGTTAAGGAAGTGGAATAGAAAGATTGAGCAGGAGACTAGGACATCAAGAATATTTTTAGAGATGGCATATCAGAGTATGTTTGCATGTTGGTGCAGGGAAGCTGCAGCCCTTGAGAAGGCAAGAGTAGAGAGATCCTGGGCATATGTTGATGAACTGGCCTTTTGATAGGCTGCTGCTGAGGGTGTAGGACACTTGCCAATGCTCCCTTTCTGAGGAAAATTCCTGCAGCAACTCTCACATTCTGTTGTCCTTTTCATTTTTTGTCCTTTCTCCCCAAATTTATTCCTCACGCTGCTGCCAGAATGAGTATTTAAAAATGAAAATCTGAATTTTAAAAGACTGAGTGGATCCACATTGCTCACAGAATGAAGCCGCATCACTTGCCCTACATTTAAGGAGTTCTTTTTCTGTTCTTTCCATCCAGCTTCCTATCTTCAGCATTTTGTACTGCGCACCAGCCATGCCTGGCTGTCGGCACACCCCTAAAGGTGCCTCTATCTTTCCCACCTCTATGCTTGTCTTCATACTTTCCCCTTTTCCCGATATCTGCCTTCCTTTCTCCTTTCACTGATAGACTTTCAAGGGAAGTCCTCTCCCCACCCCAACCCCAGGCTCCTGCTGTGGCTTCTCCTATGAGCTGCCCAGGAGTCTTCCATAACAACTCTTTTCTCAACTGAGTTAATTGGAGTTTATGTATCAGAGGTGCCAAATGAAATATAATTTTATTTCAGTACATTCTCCAAGAGTTAGTCCCTTGCAATACTTTCAGACATTCCCTTTAAGGAAAGCGTAGTCTCCTTAGGTGGAAATCCCATGCCTCAGATTTCTGACCACAACCCTGCTCCTCTCACCGCATCTAGGTGAACAGGGCAGGATCGTGGCTTACTGTGTCCTCTTGGCAGTGGGGAGGAAAGAGTCCTTTGGATTTATGTTGTGTCCTCAGACCATTCTGGTTTCTATGACAGTGTCTTTTGTTTCCATGACAACATCCCTTGTTTACTTGAGGGATGCTTGCCCTGCTGGCATTTGTGTCTGAAGTCAAAGCTGATGTTACTTGCAGTCTGGTTTCTCTCGGCTTGGCAGAACTGCAATCCTTCCTGGCTGCCAGCCTCACTCTCCACTGAGCCTCTGCATGGCCGCCGCTGGCTTCAGGTTGCGGGTGGGATAGGGTGTTGGGGCAGGGCTCATCCTTCTCTGCTGAGTCACCCCTCACCACAGTAGATCCCGTGGTTGGGATGCTGGCTCCCAGACTGAGCCACCTTCTGCTTCCCCTTTTCAGGGCCCAGTGGGGACTCCTGGGTTCCAGTATATCCTGTAGAAAGGGAGGACAGCTTTGGAGAGCTGAGCTCTGGCTATCCCATTCTGACCATGCTGTACCATTAAGCTTTACTTTGATGTGGCCGATCCCTAAGTCCTTATGGGCATGTCAGGGTGTCTGGCCCACACGGTGTCCTCTCCCCAGGGTTCCAAATAGGGAGTGGATCGGGATCCCTCAGACTTAATTGTTCTCATCACTTGTCAGGGTTTCAGCCCCAGGAGAGGAATTGGAACACAGTTTGACTCTCCACCTTCCCACCTCTGTTTTCTTTCTTCTTCTCTCTGTCTTCTGTCCACCCTCTTGCCTTTAATAGCCTTGGGTTATAAGAGATGGGCTTCTTTTTTACTATTTCTATTTACAGTATATTCTCTTATTCCTACCTCTAATTTTATGGCTCTCTTATCTACACCATGGGAAAAATTCTATATTAAGCGGATATGTTAAATGGGAATAAAAGAAATTTAGACTTTCAAATCTATTACCTTGCTTTAAAATGTCAGAAGCTATTATCTTCCTTTACATTCCTCCTTTAAAAATCCAATATTCCCCCTGCTCATCCCGTTCCCCACCTGCTGCCAACAAAGGTGGGTAACTTGGCTGATGGGAGACATATATGTAATGTACATGAAAGTCTATATTAATATTTTCAAATCTCTTTTTCCTACCTTTGACTAAAGAACCCTAACTGACATAAGCAGCATGATACACAATTCACAGTTTGCCTGAATATAATTTAATAGCTTTCCTGTTGGCTA
>RJWJ010004509.1:63715-75797 GCA_004363605.1 Indri indri
GATCTTTGGAGCTGGTATGTTTTGTGGACCCAAACATATCATATAGACAATGATACCAATCTGTGCCTTTCTTTGCATCATACATTTCAGACTAGGAAAAAAAAAAAAAAAATTCCCGCTGGGCACGGTGGCTCACGTCTGTAATCCTAGCCCTCTGGGAGGCCAAGGCGGGTGGATAGCTCAAGGTCAGGAGTTCGAGACCAGACTGAGCAAGAGCGAGACCCCATCTCTACTGAAAATAGAAAGAAATTATCTGGACAACTAAAAATATATATATAGAAAAAATTAGCCGGGTATGGTGGCACATGCCTGTAGTCCCAGCTACTCGGGAGGCTGAGGCAGTAGGATCGCTTGAGCCCAGGAGTTTGAGGTTGTTGTGAGCTAGGATGACGCCACGGCACTCTAGCCCGGGCAACACAGTGAGATTGTGTCTCAAAAAAAAAAAAAATTCCCTATTTTTAGTATCTTCTGGAATCTCACAATTTTGACACTGGGAAATTGATTTTTTTTACCCACATGGATGTGAGAATCTTTAACAACCTTTTATTACATTGTTCACTTTCGGCAAAATCCTGACTAAAAGCCAGCGAGATGGTAACCGATATTTAAAAATATGCAAAAGCACCACTTTCAGTTCATCTCAGCAGTGCCAATATTTTTCAGAGCAAACCTACCCTAACAGCATGTTAGCTCTGGAATCAGACAAAATTAACAAAAATAGAAATGAGTGATTCTATGAAATAAGACAAATTATGCTTTGGGAGAAAATCATTTGCTATAAAGTATAAAATGTTTTAATATTTATATCTTATAATAAAACCATGACATGTTTATAAACACTCTATCAGGCATTTTTACAATGGGGCCACTGCTGACAACTGGAAACGCAAATATTAATAAATATGCACAGACACACTGAGTATGAAATATACATCTTGATTTTATAATCGTGTGTGCTTTATTTTTTACACAAATGGAATGGAAGTGTTGAATATTTACACTTAACAGGAGTGTAAGCTGTGCAGTGTCTCTGTAAACTCCAGCCCAGGCAAGGAGTATTCCCCCACTCCCTCCCATCCTGCACTACAGCTCGATGGAGAAACATCCTGTCAGAGAAGCACAAAATTGTCATATTGAAAGGATCTAATGGGTATAGCCTGGTGCACTCAGAAGTTAAGACACACTTGGGAAACACAAATTCAGAAAGAGAGAAGAAAAGCTTGCCATTCCATTGGGAGTCAACCTTGCCACTTGGTTGTCTGTCCTCATGAGTTGCTAGGGAGACACTGTACTCTTTTAGATGATCTTTGTCTAAATTGTCCCTCTGTCTTAGCTTTGTCCTTAGCTGCTACAAGAAACTGCACAGCTGTACAAGAAATGATTTCTGAAGCACAGGTTTCAGTGAGGAAGGATATTTACAGACTGGAGTGTGTGTGGGCTCCAACCACATTCATTCATACCTAATGTCGTATGTGTATACATGGTATGCATACCATATGTACCATACATACGCATAAGTAAAATGTATAGTCACAGAATTCTGTAGGGAGTCCCCTGGCAAATCAGTTGGCACAGGAGGTACTCCATATGCTTGAAGGGAATTGATCCTTTTTTTCCCCCCCTAGTAGTGACAAATTAATATGATAAACTTAGGAGCTAGCCTGAGTCCTTGGCTTAAATATTTTGTAAGAATTTAGGCAGGACCAAGACAGGAAAGAAGAGATGTCATTTCACCAGCGAGTCCATTCAGTCTCACCAGAGCAATCACCAGCTTGAAAAGCAGAGGGGGCTTCACATGAAAATGGGAAAAAGAAACCTTATGAATGGGAAAAAAATGTCTCTCTCCAAACCAAGGCGATGGATGGCATGGCTTCAATGAGAAGGAAGAGGTTTGCTGTCAGAGTAATTGTTGGGGCCAGAGTCTGCCTTTAGCAAAAGGAAATGTCCTCAGAGCCACGGGAAGGTGTTGGGAGCAGGGATCAGCGATCAGGCAGAGGCACCCAGGCGCTGGCAGGGCCAACAGCACGTGCATCGTCACTGCCAGGGCAGCGGTGCAGGCTGGCTCCAGGACACACGCTGGAGCTAGCGCCAGGTCAGGGCCTCACTCAGCTTTGCTTTCTGGGCTGAGTAGTTGAGACGGCGACCCAAAGTAATTGTGTCACTAGTCCAATGCATGGACTTGCTGTCTGAATTGGCCATGAGCCCTTTATAGGACAGAAAAATCAAGAAATGGGGTGTCGGAGGGGAGATGATCAGAGATGTGAGGAGAGGAGAAAGGACGGGAAAGGAGGGAAAAAGGGAATAAAAAGACTGAGACTGAAGGAGGCATGGACAGAGAAGGATTATAGGAGAAAGTCAACAAAGATGGTAGGAAGGAAGGAAAAAAGGAAAGCAACAAAAAGAGATAGAATGAGCTAGAAATAGAAGGAGGAGAGCAGGGGAAAAGAATGAGAAAAGAAAAGAGTCACGAGCCAGAGGTGTGGAGAGGTCTTTCCTGGCTCGAAGTCCTGAAGGGCTGGCAGTAGGATCTAAGACAGCTCACAGAGGCACCTGAGTGTGGCTTTGTGAAAATGGGCTCACTAAGCAGCCAGTCAGCCCAAGAATTTGGGGCTGGGAGAAGAAGCCTGCAAATAAATGGCCAACAAATCCTGTGGGAGAAGAGCCAAAACCGAATGCCCCTGCAATTAGCTGACAATTAGGATTTTGATTTTGGTTAAGCTGAGACCCCCGTGGTGCTACACATTGTACCAGAGCATGAAAAATAGCACCAGTGACACGATCTGGCACTTTTTCGAAAGGGCTCAGCATGTGAAGGTGACATTGCGCCCCCAGCAAGCCTTCAGATTGGAGAGAGCTCTGGACAAAGTTTGCGGTGTTAGCACCAGTCTGGCCCCAGGCTCCGAGTGCATTGGCACCAGATGTAATCTGGGTAACTTTCATGACATTTCCACACAAGTCATCAGACTTGCTGCAAAATACACCAGTTCATTGGAGCCAATAGAGACCTCAACATTGGGAAGCGCATGACAACACAACAAATGGAGGTGTAAATTTTACAGGAAAAGACCCTCTCACCAATTTGCTTGGTGATTCTTCAAGCAAATATATATGTATATATTTATATAAATCTACATAAAAAAATCAGTGCAAATGCTGATTCTAATCTGGAAGCATCTACACTAGGAAAATAAATAATTATATTACTACAAAACCAAGGGTTGGTGGTTCAATTTGATTGTACTCAGCCACACTACACTATTAAATGGAAAGCACATCACACGACCCGCAAAAACATCTACTTATTAATGACAGTCCTTTAAATAAATGATTGCATGCTCAGTTGAGAAACCAAAGAAGTTATCATGGTGGCCTAAAAATAGAGCTGGGATCAGGAATGGCATTCTGGTGGCAAAATCTTCTGGGAGCAATATTGATGAAAGTAGGCCTTGACCTGAAACTGGCGAATTGCAGACATGGACACATCTTTAACATTTTGAGCACTCTAAGGAAGTCTCTGGAAATTTAACTTTCATCAGAGGGAAATGCATTTCTAGCCCTTCCATTGGCAAAGGCAGCCTTGAGACTATAGGAAGATGCATAATTTTGCATTTTTGTGTTTGTTTCGGTGACTGCAGCCAGGCAGACAATGGTATCTAGCGTAAGGTGAAAAACGCTTGTTTTTGGAAAGAGACTCTCATTCTGAGCTCTGATTTTCTTGTTGCGAAGAAGCCCCACCACTCTGATGGCTCTATCTCTTGCTCTCCCACCCCAGCCTACATGCTGGTTTGCTGCACAGTGTGGCAGAATCCCTGCCAGGTCTTGATGTACCCCAGAAATAAGGCGATGGGGCTTAGACTGGGCATGCACAGAACCCAGAGTTGAGTGGTTACTGAGATTGCTGAAAAGTCTCTCTAAATGCCTTAGGCAAAAGCGATGCTGATGTTGCCACCAGCTCTAAAGTGGGAAACTAACTCTTCTGGTTCAGTTTATAGGCTTTGGGAGGTTTCTTTTTTTAAATCATCATTATTATAATTGTTAAAAAAAAAAACAAACTTGGTCCAGGTGCAGCCCCAAGAAAGGCAGTTCAATTGGTTGAGCTCAAAGTCATTAATTGTCTTCCCTTGTGGTTCTAACTCTTTGCCCTGTGTACATAAACAAAAAGTCTGCTTCCCTCACCCCCCCAATCAGATACTTTTTTTCTCTTCTTCCTCAAAGAAATAGTGCATCTTGGGACAGATTGCCCCATGGCTCTAGCATGGCTCTGGCTGTTACAAAACTCTCACTCTGTGAAACAAAAAATAATAATTCTAATTACTCATGGTTGGCCAAAATACTAAATGGTCCTTTAAGAATTGTATGTAAGTAACTAGGAACAATGTTATTCAACTATTTCATGGCAAGCCCACGTTACTTAACCAGAGAAAAGCAAAAACTTCTTTTTAGATCATTTGCATGAGTCTTTCTCTGAAAAGCCATTGGCTTAAAAATGCGTTAACCAAATGTCTTCCAAAAAATCCATCAGGGCAACTCATTAAGGAATGTGCTCCATGAGAGTGTATCACTAATGTGGAAGGGAGATCATGGGAGGTAAGCAAGGAAGAAGTCTTTCTCAGACTTGGAAGGAACTCAGATGCTCTTAATAGATCATTGGCAACAAAAGGGAGAGTGCAACTTTCAGTTCTTAAATTTGATCATCTGCTGATAGTGCATACATTTAGTCTTTCAATTAATTAGTCTTTAGAAAATAGTTCACAAAACTTTTTTAACCTATAGAAATTTGTATCTATACATTTAATATATTTTTATTGTATAAATTATTCTCATCTTTAGTGCCTTCTTTCAGTTTATAAATGGCAAAATAGACAATCAACAATTATAAAGCTAATCCCAGGTGGAATCCCCTCCTCTCAGTAAGGTTAGTCCTCCATACACTTGAGAATTTTATGAAATACTTGTCTTTGCAGACGCCAGTCAAAAAAACTACACACTTATCCTTCTCTGATAGTATGCCGTCTCCAAAGGGATTCCTTTCTTTTTTCCTTCTGTCTTTCATTTGCTTGTTAAGAAATCAAAGGATGTGCATAGTTATAAAATTCGAAGTGTACCAATTACAGATGTGGGTAATGGGAAGGTTGGTGAGGTTCGAGTGCTGGCAAATTTTCTTTAAAGCAAAAAACACAGAGAGCTCGGCAGCTAAATCAGCTCTGGACATCTGCTGGGGTGAGGAGGTTCCCATCTCTTGGGCAGAAAGCCCATCAGAGGTTCATCCCTACACCTGGTACTTTGAGCAAACCAAAGCCTTCCTGCATACTGCAATGTCTCTTCTGTCCCACCCTTTGGCCCCTCCGTTTCCTTCATGGCTTCATACAGTTTGTGTTGTACATTCATAAGAATTCACATTGACTGCAAAAACATAAATGCAACAAAAACATAAAAGCCTCTGAGTAGTATATTATATATATTTTGTTTTTCTAAATGCTTTTCTGTTGTTGTCAGAGGCGCAGTAGCTAATTTATAACTTTTCCTTGGAGGGAATCCAGATGAAAGGCCCAGACTGCTCTTCAATAACAAGCTTGCATTGGTTATATATATCTTCTAAGGTGTCTCCTTGGACAATAGCTGTAACAAAAACAAATATGCCCAGCGTTAGCAATCATGCCCTAGGTGGTGGAGAGCAATCATCACTCACACAGTGGAAGCTCAAATCAGTGACAGATAACTCATCAGCAAGCTTAATAGCAAGTTTCGTTAGTAAGAAAAAGCAGAAAATTCACATAAGCAAGGTCACATTAATGATAAAAAAAAATGCTTTCAATGCACATCCTGGATCATTAATAAATGTATCAGAGTTTTGCATTTTCCATATGTCTGTCTGTAGTTTTGGACTATGAATCATTCATTTATTTAATAAAGATTGTATGGGTACCTCCTCTGAGCCTGGCACTGAGGTAGGTAGGCACTGGTCAGTTTTTAGATTGAGAGCTCCCTGTTTAGCAAAGAAAACTGGCCTTATAGACTGTATATTTAACTTACCTTGGCAGAGGTAGAAATTAAGATATTTTAGACACAGAGGAAGTAATAAAGGCTTTAGAGGAAACTTTAGGTAGTCCTCCAACCCCCAATGCCTTTAGTAGGAAACTCTATTCACTTTCTAAGTAACCTGGTAAACTGAGATTTTACCTTACAGGACTATTCCTATTGAGACTGTCTTATGGCCGCTACTTATAAGAAACATAAATAGGAGGAAACATAAACAAATTGCTAAATTGTGTATTACCTAAAACATGCAGTCACTAGGAATAGATTTAAGTACATTTTATTATCTCCTTTGAACAAAAGCTACTTGTAGATAGATCTCCAAAACACATCAGTATTATCCATATGACACTAGAGCTTAAAAATAAATTGCTGCTGAAACTGGCTTAGATCTTCAAAAACAGTCCTCAGAATATATTAATAATTGTATTTTATTCCTGAATATAAACTACTGGTCAAAATGTACATTGTTTTGATCAATTCTCCTGCCTGGATGTTCTTTTAGGATGAAACAATTTATATCTTAGTTATTGACAGAAACTCTACTCAATATTACCTGATTCAAAATATTTATAAACTGCTAAGACGCTGGCACTTTCCATATTCTGAACGAGATTAAAAAAATCTAATTTCACGGAAAGTAATTCAGAAGGAAAAGTCCTTGTTTTTAAGTCATTGAGAATCAGTTGTTGGAAGGCAAATTTCCCCCCAAGATTACTCTCTGGATTTAATCTGTATTCCATGAAAGCACATAAGAATAGAGGACTAAGCGTACCCAAAAGAAGAAAATCTTCCTTTATTCTTCAAACTTCATCTTTCCAAGGAAATATTAAAAAAAAATTTTTGCATCGAGACTTCATACAGGATTAGTTGAAACACAAGGGAAGTGTTTCAAGCATCTTATTCAAGTCTGCTGATGGACAGACTACTGGTCATAAAAGCAGAGAATAGGGGCCCCAGGCTGCTTCTGAAGAGTAACTGCTTTGGACATTGCCCATTTTGAGCCCTAAAAGTTTATTGTCAAGTTTTCTGATGATATCAGGGAGATAATTTAATAAGGTATCTATGCCTAAAATCTCCTTAATAGCAGGCGATAGCTCAGGGGCACCCGCTGCTTCTGGTTTTGGATAGGCTCAGTGGAATCTGGGAGCTGGCTGCAGCTGAACCCAGAGTTCTGATGCAAATAGGCGAAGCAGAGAGACTCCCTGCACATGAAACAGATAGTAAGGGACTCTAAACAAGAAGGTTTTGGGGCCTGAGCCCTCTCTATGCCAAATGTCAGACAATTCATCTCCTTTCTCACACTGCCAAGGTAAATGAACTTACCTGTAAAATATTCTCCAAATTCTTGTTCTAGCTTAATCGCCCGATCATAGGTTTTCTTGGCTTGTTCCTCTGTTAGACGCTTATTCATCTCCCTGGGAAAAATGAGGGTTTGGTATTAGAACACAAAGGGAATATACTAATTCCTAAAAAATTAAAATTAAAATGTATGGCAAAAGTAAATCCTACAGGAAGCATAATATTAATATAATCTTAACAGCAGCTTCCTAGTCTTTATTAAGGACTCCTTTTTGCTGAAATAACTTCAGCAATAAGGACTCCCTGCCAGAGAACTCACTCTGTCAGAGAACAGTATCTTGGTCCTTCAGAGGATTGAAGTAGAATCTATCTCCTTATGATCTGCAGTCACTGGTCCCTGTTCTGTTCTCTGCATTTCCCTAGAGTAGGGCTAAACGTCCTCCATGGCAGGCCCTAGGGTATTTAAATAAAGTGCTCATGTGTCCCTTGAGGCTTCCACTTCTTCAGAATAAACTGTCCTACTTGCTTCATCTATTTCTTCAGTGGATATAATTTCTAAATCTGACTTTCCTGGCCACACTTCCTTGGATTTTCTTCTAGTATATCTTAAATGTAGGATATAGAATGGAAGAAATCTTCCAGGGATGGACAGAGGAAGGAGATGGGATGGAGGGAAGGGAAGGTACATCTCAGCTTGTTGGGCCTCATCACATCTGAGAGAACTAGACTTGACTATTCTCATGACCTGACCTTGCAAAAGGCTTTGATTTCTTGACTTCCTAATCCTCCTTAAGGGTTGCTATTTATTCTCAATGTGTACCTGAAAATATATGGAGTGCAGAAACATAAGGTATTTCCAAAGAATTATAGAAAATGGGGTAGGCCCCTTAGGTATGTGTATTTTTCAGGCCAAAAAGGCATCTGCAACTCTTCTTGCTCGACTTCTGCATATAGCAAGGTATGCTTATAGCAATAAGAGCCCTGAACTTTCTTTGTTTTTATAATCAAATGACAGCTTAAGGAACTGCTGAAGGAGGACTGAATTAAAATAGACACAGAATAGAACAATCAAAAGTTCTGGGACCAAGATATTTTCAAGTAGACTATATGCAAATAAATAATTTAATCAAACAGTGAGCCAGGATAGAGGAGCTTGGTATAAAAGAATCTCTGATGCCTACTTTGCTTACTTTTGTTCTAACAGGAAAACAAGCCATTAAGGAATTACGCCTTGGACTTTCTGTCCTTTTCTTTCTGTCAGTCTGTCAACCATTGGTATATCATGAACTGTATATAAACTTTGCTTAATCATTGTAAGATTATTTAAACTGAGCCTAGTTTCAAGGACAAATCAAGACAGGAGAGAAATGGAAAATTCTCTAATTCTTTCTGAAATCTAATCTACTGATTTCTAACCAGTGGCAGCTGTATCTTCTCATGTTCTCCAGCTGTTACAAAAAGTCCTGCCAAATGCAAGGAAATTTTGGTTGGCCCACTAGGATGCATCACAGGGGCATGTAGAATTTCTGAAAGCATTACTGCCTCACGTGCAGCTTAGAAACCAGAGACCCAAGTCTGGAACACCTGGTCTTAGTCAATTCCTTTTTCAGAGCAAGTAACAGAGGCTTGACGTAATGAAGGGACTTGCCTAAAGCTGTATATTTAATAAAGAGTAACCTGGGGTAAGAAGTTTTAAAAAAATTTTTTTAACCAAGTTTTAGTCAAGCAGACTACCCATTACACCAAGACTTGATATCTTTCAAAAGAGGCTTATTTGGAAAAAACTGGGGAAAAAAAACCCACTAAAGTTAGTAACAAGTTTTTGGACATCAAGCTGAGGGCTGAAATATAAAGAAGTGAGAATTTCCTAAACTCTTTTTGCTTAACTCATTTTGTCCTGAAGGATGGTATCCACAATTCTTTTCCCAGAGAGTCCCAGCCTTAGAAGCTTGAGTGGATGTCACTCTTGGGTGCAGAAGATGCTGGGATAAGCCAAGGGATACTCCTCACTGAAGATAGTGATTTGCACCAGGTGTCAAGAAATCATGTAGCCCCTTTGACTTGACTGGCCCATAGTGGTCTATTTTCTCTGAATTCCCTTTGCACTTATCGTAGCAATGACTTGGTTTAGGTTTTTAGCCTCTCACATATGAATTTATTTTGTCTCTGTGACTAATCTATGAGTTATTTGAGGGCAGAGACCATGGCTTTTTTAATCAGCGTGTGGCATGGAGCCTGATTCAACACTTGTTTAATGAATAAGTGAAAGAATAAATGAATAAATGGAGAGCTAGGAAAATAAACATAATTTTGACATAGTTGAAGACAGAAGCAAACACAGGCATCACAGGAGCAAGAAGGGAGAAGCAGATGGGAGGTGGCAGGGTGAAGAGGCACAGGAAAGCATCTCATTGCTGTGGGAGGGAGGTAACAGAAGTCAGGTGGCAGCACAATATAAAAAGAACATCTCTTTCTTACATGCCCTTGATTTTATGCTCCTCTGCAGAGTCAGCTGTGTATGTGCTAATAAGCTCTGTGGCTTGATGTGGATGATGCATTTGAGAGATAATGTGTGTGACGACGTATCAATACCTAAATGTGACAGCTGCTGTGCTTTTGTTCTGGCTGACCTAGCATTCACTCCTCCCTGGGGAAGGGGCAATTCATGCCCGCTTTGCTCCTGAGTAAAAGCCTTGAAAAAGAGTGAACTGTGAAGTAAATATCCAGCGTTTAATAAGATCGCTTTGGTCTGAATGTCATGAGACCCATGAATATGGCTGCAGCAAATTATTATTCACTGTCCTCATTGTGCAATCCAGCCTTCAGTATGGCTAAGGTTCCTTGGTGGTAAGTGGCTGTGACAGTGCCCTAAGGCAAAACTAAATAAGTCATCTCACAGCTGTGGAAGGAAGTAGAACTTCTCCTATGGAGCACCAGATGGGACTATCTCCCAATATCGCACTGGACCAGATGTGCTACTGCTGTGGCTTTCTGAGGCCTCACTTCCCCGGGAAGCCATTTATCGCACTGCATGTTTCCAATGTGAAGACATTTTTCTATTTATGAAACAGGATTTTAAGATGGCTGTTCCCAGGAGGTGAGGGCCATTTTCTACTTTTTTTTTATTAATGTTATATGTATCATATTTATGAAGCTCTTTACAGATCATAAATCACTTTTACATGATGAAATTTGTACTTGCTTAATTCACTTAATTCACCTTGTGCAATATGCAGCATAGTATTCTATGTAAGGAGAAATTTAACGTGCTATTGGATAATAATATTAAGGACCATTGTTTTATCATCAATACACATTTTTCCATGTGCCAACTCTGGGAAAAACTCTTCCCCTTATAATTTAATACCTAAATTCATGGGTCTGAAGGTACTGTCAGTGACCTCCCAATTTTATTTTTTCATCCTGGTAAAAGCCCTTGTCCATCTTTTATTTATGGGACTATATTCTGCTTTTAAGATACAGCTTTGGCAATTTCACCAGAGATCAACTGTTTATTTGACTTAATTCTCTCAGGCTGCCATTCCAGCTGCGACAGTTTGCTTTGCTTCTTCACCCTTGGAGGAGATGGGGAATAGTTAGTCGATACCCTATGTAAGTAACTGCTTTCCCCTCTGGGATTAAATTTCTGTTTCTTCATTCTCTCCATAAACACTGTTTTCCAGGACTTTGTGGTTCACTCTTGAACCCTGTCAAACACTGTGGTCTTGAGGCCCAAATGGAGGCAGTATTTGAGAAAGACTCTTCTAGCAGACACACTGGCATTATCTCTTGTACTCTCTTGGTGCTGTTTATGTGTTCTATAATGACGAAATAGCTTTATTCTTTTATAATAAAGTAACTTTATGTCTTTTATAATAAAAGCTACTTTATGCCAAAGACTATATGACAAGCTTTACATTCGTAATCTTGTTCTTTAACCTTTACACTAGCTCTATGAGGTACTTATTAATGTGCCTAGTTTAGAGGTGAGGAACTAATCTTAGTGGGTCAGTCAAGCAATTTGCCCAGGGTTATATAAATGATCAGTGGCAAAGCAAAGAACCAAACCTGGCCCAGTCAATTTTCAAGTCTCTGCTGGTAGCCTGTTTGCTCTGCTATTTTATCTACTGTAGCTTCACTTTTATGAATGGGAGTTGCCTATACTGACTTTATAGAGTCAGCTCATGAATAGCTGCCCAATTTGTTTACTAAATCCTGAAGGAAGATATTTTACAAGTTCTTCAGGAAAAAAAAAGAAAATAAAAAATCTGAGTCATGTATTTTCTGCTCGTTTATAAATGTGCACAGGTGTGGAGCTATTGGTTTAAGTTACAGATGTTTCACTGCCATAACACTAAGAAAACTCTCGATTAAGAACAGTGATCCATATATGTGAAGTTTTAATTAAGGAACATTAGAATTCCATTATAGAACAAAGTAAAATGCCAATGGGAAAAGTCTAAAAGATTGTCTGCTCCCTCTATAAAAAATCCACACATTTAAAAAGATTTATCTATGGATCTGCTCACAGAAGCAAGAGACAATTAAAAAATGATTGCTTCCTATCATTTGGAAAACAAATCCAAATCAAAAAACCAAACCAAACCAAACCAAGCGACCCTCAAAACAATAACAAAAAACCAAAAAAACTGGTCAATGGCTCTGTTTTTGTGCCAGTACCATGCTGATTTTAATATTACAGCTTTGTAATAGAGTTTGAAGTCTGGTAAATTGATGCCTCCCA